>LIEC01000346.1:6973-65866 GCA_001925005.1 Drosera capensis
CTTTGCTCTTATGATTTTTGGCCTTTTTTGCTATAGGACTAGCCTCATTGTTAGAAGCAACCCCCAAGGAATTTGATGCTATACTAGTCAAGCCAGCCACAACCAGGTCCAACACAGTGTCTTCCCTTGACTGTGATGTAGGAGAATTTCCTTTAGTAGAAGCTGCTCCCGTGGCAACTCATGCTCTGTTTCTTAAGCTGTATCCATGACCTCTGTGCTCTGCTCATTATCCTCGTATTCATCACTTCTCAACACATTAGAGCTCTCATCACTGCCATTGATATCCTCGTCTAGTGCCGCTGGAATCAGTTTCGGGATATTTTACGGGCTCTTCTCTACGATCACAATCCCATTGGAGGCCTTCTTCTTCTTCCGTACCAATGTGAAACCTTCATCTTCGGTAGGCATACTGTCAACAACAATATTCTTGCCTTTATTGCCAATAGCAACAGTAACAGTGGCTGCCATCGTAGGTGGCCGACAGACATGACTGAAGACCTGGATCTTTGGGAAAACCTGCGGCTTCCATTGGTAGTCGACCTTTAGGGGAAGGACAAAATTCCCCAGCTTCATATAGACCTCATCAGGGAGGGCTTGGTCATTTTCTTCGTGAAAAAATCCATATAGAGTGGTTTTCCTATGAGGCTGGCAATGCCACTCAGTCCCGATCTCTTCCACAACCAAAGGAATATTGTGGATCCTCACCCATAGAGGCACCTTGTCGTGGGTCTTCTTGCACATCACCAACTTTAGAGTCCATTTCTTTAGTATAATGGGCCTTCCAGCAAATAACCATGGCCCTTCCTCCAGTATCTTTTGCCTCGTAACTGCCTCATGTATGTGGAAGTAATAAAAACTAGACGCATCTACCATCACATACTCCAACCCTAGCTTGCTCCAGGTGCTCTTTGCGATCCTTTCCATGGTCAACACATGCAATTTCCCAGAGATGAAATATCCTACCAAATAGTTGCCAAATTTGTTCGTTGCTTTCGAAATGGCTTCCCCCGATGGTTCGAATATCATTCGACCATCCTCACAAACTGGTTCGACAAAGCTGAGTTTCATCTTCCTGTCCAGCGGATTAGAATTCAGCATCGATACAAAGGTTGGTCCTTGGGTCCTTGGGTGTCGGGTTGCGTAGCGTCAAAGTTCCGCACCGGAGCACAACTTTGACCTCGACTTTGCGACCTAAAGTGGGTAGGTTCAGGACGTTGAGATGCATTCCCTGCCAAAACAAAAAAATTCAAAGATTTACTGTTAATGTGTCAGAAGGTTGCCTGAAGGTTGCAGCCTGAACCTTCTTCTCTTTATGAAATATTTTCTGAGTCATTTGCTCAGCATTTCCAACTCGTCTCTTGAGGCTTCTGATTATGAGTCAGAAGTCTCTTCTGCAACAACTCTTTCCTTTGAATATACAGGATGTGTTTTTCTCCAGGTGTGTTACTTTTTTTGCACAAGCGTACTAGATTATATGTTCAGCATTTAGTAAAATTATCCTAATTTTAGAAGAAAATGGCATATTTCTGATTTTATTTTCTTTCAGTTGCATTTATTGTAGAGAAAAGAGATGGAGTAATGAGGAAAGGAGAAGAGGATGAAGTGGTGGAGATAAGTAGGGTGAGTGGGTAATTGAAGTGAAGAAGAGGATTGGTGGTGGGTAGGGGTTTTAAAAAAAATTAAAGGGGTGATAAAGGCCCTAGTGTTTATGTCTTAGGGTTTAATTTTATCCATATTCAGTATATTTTGATCATGATTCTGACAAATAAATTTTACATCCCCGTCAAATAAATTATGATGTTCACTAATATTCTATTTTTTCTATTTACCTATTTACCAAGATAATAATTTATCATGAAATATTTGGGGTATTACATCCTCCCTTCCTTACAAAAATTTCATCCTCGAAATTTAGCTCATCTTTTGAAACCATGTAGATCCCTGTAAACCTCTCATGGTCATCACAATTTCCCAGAAAACCTTAAACCAAAACATATTAAACTTCATGAAATTATTGTCCTATGCAATACTCCTTAAAAACTCCAAATTCTTAACTCACCTTTCAAATTAAACATTAAGCATGATCACACCTAAATGACTATAATAAGAAATATTTTTCCTAATTTGATGTCTTTCATTGTGTGGTAGAGTTCAGTATACCTTAGCACCTTTATAATTTTTCAAATCATTTATATCATAACATCTAATGCAGAGCATTCTTGTAAATATCATTTCTTGAATTTAAAACACAAGGTTTGTACCCAAATGGATTTTTCCTAAGACGAGCATCACGACAAAACTACCAAACAGTACTTGTCACATGAAACTCCATTAATTCAAAATCATTATAGTTCAGCTTAACTCTTAACATCAAGAATTTCTAACAAATCAACTTAATCTCACTCTTGGTTATGCATGATCAACTACTTGAAACCATTAGTTACCTAAATTCTTGAATAATCTTTATTCGCACGCATGATTAAACTGAACAATATGACCTCATATGTTGGTATAATCTTCAAGTCCAAATGTGTCATGCACATTAGACTTGACAGCCTTATCCTTGCAAAAAAATAATATCGAGAATCATTTACATATAAACCTCAGGCTCAAAGTCTACATTCAATTTAGCTCATAGTTTCTCGAGTCCCCTTTATGATCTCTAATTTCGGATTATGTGATACCATATTTTCTAAACCAGCAGCTGATAATGCCTTGGTAAAAGGAAGTTGTTCTTCCCCTCTGTTAACAAAATGCAATATATCATATAATTACGAACGACAACTCAAATATAGATCCAATCAACACTTTAGGTATAAGAGACGGTTATCTCAAACTTTCATTGTATAACAATATAGCAAGGCTTATGATAACTTCAATCACAAATATTGTGGATTGATTCCAGTTTATCAATCCTTTATCTAGGTTTGATTTCAACCCAACCAACCATCAACCATCTAACCACCATGTGAACATGGACCATAACTTGCTTACTTATAGAGTACCGTATACAACTATCTCATTACTAAAGAGGATTTCACAAATTTAGGAAGCAACTACAATTATAATACTTCCTCAAAGTTATTCTGTAACACCAAATGCTTTCTAACGTATACAAGCTATATCAATGTTCCTCACAGGAATCAACCCTTATACTCTTAATATTCGAGTAATAGAACAATAAAACAGAGGATAAATGTAATCTGATACCACACATGATGGTGATACACATAGAACAATCATTTGATAACCACAACCAAGATAGGCATCTCAGTCTCATTTTCCTATCACATACCCTGCTTAAGAATATTTCCTCAATATCCTTTCTTAACACATCTTAATGCTTCTTTTATCATTCCAAACATATCCTCAAACATCAAAGTTTTGTTCTTGCTTGGTCTTATTTGCACAAGTGCTATTCAAATTCCAATTAAGCAAACAACCTATGAGTTCAGTCCAATACAACTCATGCTATCATACTCATCTTATACTCCATGCATTTTGTATGTGCATAACTTATTCCTAAATGATTCAACTTAATCCTTATCCTAAATCTTTGGCTTTGATACGAAGTTGTAACCCTTGGACTTTCCTGACCTTTTCATAGGAATATACGTGACATTACTGCCACTAGGGGGCCACTGTCCCAGCCAAGCATACTCATCACATCCTAACTTAGTCATAAGAATTAAGCTAAGTTCACTAAAACATTATTAGTTGAAACTTTTGATGCATTGAATCATAATTTAGAATATCACCTTTGTAGCGGAATTTACGTCTCTTTCTAAGATCAGAATACCTTTTTCATATAAGTTATATCTACCATCAAATCTTAGATGACACTTCTCCTCCAAGTCTTACTCCTGTAACAAAGAGAAAAGGAAAGACTGAAAAAATCATCATGAGCTATAGGAGGTCAATAACATGTCGGCCCCCTTCTCAGAGGATTACACGAGAGAAGAAAACAAGAAAAATTTATCACTTAGATCATATATTCCAGTTCTCTGGAATTAACACACCAGTCAAATAGAGCATATTAAAAACATAGATCATCTACTCCAGCATATTAGAACAAGTACATTACGTAGACAACAAAAATTCACCAAGATAGTATCGAACCAAATAACACTACCGCATCAAACATACTTCTCCTTCTCCAAACCCAATATATTCATGCATATTTCACCTCACGAATGTCCTAAATTAATTATTGAGAGCATACTAACTCAGAGTGTCCCATTTACTATTGTCATATCCTTTCTGATATGATAGTCAAGACCTCCATATCAAACAAATTGAGACAAAGATACTGTGACACGATGGGTCCCAAGTTCAAGTCTCACGAGCTACTGTACTCAGCAGTTCACTCAAGACTCTGTTATACTTACCGTCATATAAATAATACACACACGACATGCAATAGATACCCTCAATGTTATTATTGTGCCCTTGGTGAGACTTATTCAATTTCATAAGTAAACTCTCTTTACCTTTAGTAAAATAGACATCCACGAAAGAGGTTCAACCAAACCGGAGGCCAGGGCCTCTTGTATTGACATACGCTCATACCAAAACGACCTCATAGGGACAATGAAAGTATGTCACCACCAAGTCTTTGTATAGCATAAACGACAAACACAACCCTCTTTGATTTTTAAACGATGTAATTATCTCATCAATTTATGTATTTACTCTCCTTTCAGACATTCACCCTAATTATACCAGTAAACAACTCATAACATATACCATGCAACAATACTCCACAACAGCCAGTATTTAGCATAGAGCATTGGCAGTCATTATTTTATGTCAGTCACATTTAGCGACTACGTCCAAAGATTCGAATGCATATTATTATACTCATGATATAATAATATACATCGGCACACACAATAAATCTAATATTACATTTTATGACAATTTTTAAGTGAAAATGAGTAGCATATTTTAAGTCCAATAATATAATAGGATTCATATATTAATACAGTCCCTTACGAATGTCTCTTCACGTTATGGAGTTAAGAATATTTGTTCGTATTTTGTAAAAAAAAAATGTCATATTAATATTATGGGATAATGCTGAGCTTTGGACAAGCCTTTGATACTTATGATGATTTTCCATGATGATGATTTTATGTATTTATCATCATTAAAAGTGTTTGTGAACATTTGGAGTTGTTTCGGAGTCAAAATGATTCATTCCTGTATTCTGTCCAACATGTCACTTCGACACGTTTAAATCTATAACTTCTCGTATACATCTCCAAAAATTATTTCATAAAATTCTACATAAAGTATACTTTATAACCTTTCCATAGAATTAGAGCACCATCATGAAACCATGCCAATAATTATAGTTTATTCATTCATGTTTATATTTTTTGCTGGATCAGATAGTTTGACCTTACTTCACTAATCAGCTCATGACTCTTTACATACAACTCTAAATCAAGATTTATAAACTTCACAGGAAACCAGACTTCAAGAAATTGTTGGCGATATAAGACTCATTTTCTAACTCTTACTATCCAATTTCATATCAAGCCACAAAGTCATCCCTGTAACCAATTTTTACAGGTTGGCATATCCGCACATTTTGATTTACATCTTGAACGATGGAGTGAGCGGTGATGTGGTCCATCTTGGTTTAGTTGATTTGATTTTCTTTCTGGTTGCTTCTGGTGTAGACAAAGGAGATGGAGTAATGAGAAAATAAGAAGAGAATGAAGTGGGGGAGATAAGTGGGGTGAATGGGTAGTTGAAGTAAAGAAGAGGGTGAGTGGTGGCGAGTAGGGGTTTTTGAAAAAATTTAAAGGGGTGATAAAGGTCCTCGGGCTTGTATGTTAGGGTTTAATTTATCGATATTCAATATATATTGGTCATAATTCTGACAAATAAATTTTACATCCCCGTCAAATAAATTATGGCTTTCAGTAATATACTATTTTTACTACTTACTGAGATAATAATTTATCACAAAATTTTTTGGGTATTACATCTCGAGAGCAAGAGTTGAAAGCAAAAGAAGCCCAAAACCCTCGAGTGGAAACTAGAAACCTAGAAAGAAAGGTCGAAGAGCTTTGTTGAATGATGAGGGAGGTAGCTCATGATTCAAAAGCGGCAAGAAGTGACACCGTTATCAGGATAGAGACACCTTTTACGAAAGGTGCCCTCAAAAAGGTTCAGGATGCTCAGTTACAAGTCTTATGATGGGATCGGGGACCGGTTCGACTATGTGTAGACCTTTTGGACCTCTATGAACCTAAGTGGGGCTCAGGACACAATCATTTGTAAAGCTTTCCCTACTACTTTGCGGGGACCTGCCCAGAATTGGTTCAATTCAATGTGTCCGGGTTTCATCTCGTCTTGTAAAACATTTGCAAGGCTCTTCACTACCCAATACATCAATAGTTGATGGATTCAGGTAACCTCGTAGCACCTCTATGAAGTGAAACAAAAAAACAATGAAACGTTTGAGGGTGTATACGCAAAGGTTCAACTAGAAGATGGTTCAAGTTGAACATGTTGAAGAAACTGATCTCTGTAGAGCCTTGATCTAGGGTCTAGAGAGCCAAGACTTGACCTATGACCTGAGCCAAAAGTTTCCTGAAAATACATAACCCCAATGGCCAAGGTCAGGTAGCATACGATAGCCGAAGTAGTGATGGCACATCGAACCCAGTTCAGAAAGGCCAATTGGGAAACCCCAAGGGAAGGAAACCAAGATGAGAACCAATCTCAAGACAAGGGTGGATCCAGGTCTCGGGACGGAAGAGGAAACCTAGAATCTCCTTCACAGGGTGAGAAGAAAAAAGAGAAGTTTAAGAATAAAGGCTTCGGTTATACATGGCGCACTTTCCCTTGAATGCTTCAAGAGCAGAGGTATTGTTTCCAGTCGGGTGGAAAAGTTATTGATAGAAGAGCCAAGAAGCTATGATTTCGAGGGAAAAACGGAGACACTACCAATTATTGCATGTATCATCGAAAACATGGACATGATACCGATGAATGCAAACATCTCCAGGATCCCATCAAAGTATTAATAAGGAAGAGAGCTCTTAAAAGGTTCATGGCTAATCGGGATCCTTATATGGACCGATCATCAGAAAAACTTAGGAAAAAGACTCGTACCCCACCAAGACAGGATATAAGGGCAAAGCAACGCCCGAGGCACTGGCGCCTCTCGAGTAATATGACATTAAGGGGATTGCTGAACTAAGTATCTCAGATGAGCCTAAGAAGAAAGGAAAGAGTGCCTGGAATAACCAATAAGTCGAGATCGGACCTGAAGACAGAGCGAGGATTGCCTTCCCGCATGACGTCGCATTGGTTCTGATGATGCACATAGGGGAATTCGATGTGAAAAAGGTTCTGATTGTTAGCGGGTTATCTGTGGACATCCTATTTACACAGCATATAATAAGATGACAATAAGCAAAAAAGACCTAAAGCCTTTCAAAACCCCATTGGTCAAATTCACAAGAGGGCTTGTTGTTAGGTCCAAAGATTCAACCTAGAGGGGGGTGAATAAGTTGACTTAAAAATATTTGCTTTTATGCAGTGGATTTAATAAGTTTATCTCTATTTGGCTATAGTAATCAATTCCTAATAGGTCTAAATATATCAAGCAATGAAAGCAAGTAAAAAACATAATATTTATACTGGTTCAGACACTCGTTATCAATTGATAATCGAGAGCTTAGTCCAGTCTTCTCTTGGTGACCAGTTTAGTCAAGCAAGAGGTAAGTTCACTATCTTCTTGTTTGAGGATTACAAGACAACCCCTTTTTACAAACTATCTAATTTGTACAAAAGATGAAAAAATCAGATCTTTGCACAGATCTAATGACTGGACTCTGTTGTAGCTATTGTTCTTCAATGCAGACTAGTAAACTCTTTTTTTTGTATTTTTCACGATTTGGCTCACTTGAGTAATCTTTGAATTTTTGATTGCTTTGCATGCTTGTCTTACAATCTCTCATTCAACAGCCTTACTCAGCGAGCCTCAACGATCCCTTTTTATAGCTTGAGGGAATGAACCCATGACTATGTACAGTATCTAATGTGACAGCTTGTCACATGTGTGCCTTAACTGATGTTGATAGCTCACCTACTTCAGATCCTCATACTATCACCTTCTGAACCTCAAATCTTCGCTTTGACCGAACCTCAGACCTTTGACCTAAATCCCAACAACCATCTCGGCTACACCCCAGTTTACTGTACCTTAGTTTGTACTCAGTACTGTGAGACCTCGTTTGCACCCAAATCTACTCCACTTCATGCATTGTTGTGTTGGTCCTTGTTAGCAAGTTCAATCCTAGAACCTGAAGAATTTGTAGGTCTTTTATTTTCCATGCATGTCTTAGTTTCTTAGCTAAAATCTGGTGACTCATACGATGCTTCTCATCTACAGCCGTCTGCTCTCCAACATCTGACCTAGACTGAAACTACCTACTTGATTTTTAGCCTAAGCATACTAACAACATCATGGCTCATACTCCTAAGTTTTGTTCATCAATTTCTATACAATTGGAGGGATTGCACATTCCTATCACTTGTCTATATCCGAAAACGTATATCACCCCACTAAAAGGACCTCCTCTAGGATGACTGACTTTCTAGTAGTGGACATCCCTTCTGCATACAACACAATAATCTCAAGACCAATCCTGGTTGGACTGAAAGAGATGATATCACTCTACTATTAGACTTTGAAGTTCCCGATCCCCATGTTGAGGAGGTCATGAAGGGAAGTCAGAAAGGGCCTAGAAAGTGTTAGAAATCCATCACGAAGAAAAATAATTCCCAACCTCTAGAAGCCGAATTCCCCTATACCTCGATCCCCGAGATCAAACTTACGGCCCGAAACGGTGAAAGAGTAGACATCTTAGCTTGAGGTCGTGAAGATCAAACTTACGGCCTTGAACATCCCACTTCAGGATGAGAAAAAGAAAAGTTTTTTAGGATAAGGACATCTCTCTAAGAACAGGACCGAGAGGTACTCATGCGATTCCTTATGGAGAATTCGGACATCTTAGCTTGGGGTCCTGAAGACATGCCAGGAGTAGACCCAAGTATGATAGTGTACTGACTCATAATTGACCTTGATGCAAAATTGATAAAATAAAAGAAAAAATGTTTTACCCCCAAAAGAAACAAAGTGATAGCTGAGGAAGTCGAGAAGCTATTAAAAGCGGGCTTCATAAGGGAAGTAGCCTACCAGGAATGGTTGGCAAATATGGTCATGGTGAAGAAAGCAAATGGAAAATGGCGCTTGTGCATAGACTTCAAAAACTTGACCCGAATATGTCCAAAGGATTGGTATCCTCTTCCCCGTATTGATCAACTCGTTAATTCCACCTCAGGATAAAGTTGTTGTCATTCATGGGGGCATTCTCGGGGTATAATCAGATCTAAATTGCCTCCAAGATGAAGAAAAGACATCCTTTATTACAGAAGGAAGAACCTAATACTACAAAGTCATGCTTTTTGGGCTCAAGAATACGTGAGCAACCTATCCAAGGTTGGTCGATGACGCTTTTGGTCCATAATTAGGAGCTATTATTGAAGTTTATGTTGATGATATGATGACCAAATCATTAGAACTGGAAGCACATACCTGAGACCTAGGAAAGATCTTTGACATCCTAAGACCATAAGATAAGACCCAACACGACAAACTGTGCATTCTCGGTCGGACCAGGAAATGTTTTGAGATATATGATCATAGGTAAGGGGATAGAGCCAAATCCGGCACAGGTGCAAGCTGTCCTAGACATGAAAAGCCTATAGACCAAGAAATAAATACAAAGGATGGCTAGGTTTCTCGTCGCACTGAGATTCCTCTCCCGAAGGTTTGAAAGGGTACTATCTTTCTTCAAAGCCCAGAGATGAGAATTAATCCATCTAGAATGGACCTCGGATTATGAAAAGGCATTTGAGGACTTCAAAAAATTCCTTAAGATTGATTCCCCTCCTCACAAAACAGGTAACTAGGGAGAGGTTTTATGAGTACTTGGCAGCGTCCCTTGAGGCAGTTTCAGTTGTTTTGCTCCGAATTGAAGACGGGAAACAAAAACCAGTCTATTTCATCAACAAAATACTCCATGATCCAGAAACCTGGTATTCCAAAATCGAGAAGATGTCATTACCACTAATCAACGCTGCCGAGAAACTAAGACCCTACTTCCAAGCCCATCCGATTATTTGGTCATTGACTAACCCTTGAGGCAAGTCCTACACAAGCCTGAGGTTTCTAGGAGGTTAATCAAATGTTCGGTATAACTGAGTGAATATGAAATCACTTATAAACCTTGAACGGTTATGAAGGCACATGCCCCTTGAGATTATTTGGTCAACTCCAAGTCCAGATTGAACTCGACCTAGAAGAAACCAGGGATGGAGAGCTCAATGCACCTGTTTGGAAACCTTACACAGTTGGTTCCTCCACCCATAAAGGGTCAGTGGCCGGGGTACTCTTGCTCACTCCAACCGTGTTAGAACATCCTTATGCAATAAACCTTAGGTTCAAGACGGTAAATAACTCCATACAGTACGAAGCCCTGATATCCAGTCTGATCTTGGTAAAACATGTTGAGGAAGACTGGGTGCACTTATTTACGGGTTCAAAGCTTGTGATAGACCAAATGAATGGTACTTGTGAGGTAGGAAACAAGATAAAAGACTATTGGGAAGCACCCAAAACATTGGCTAGGAACTTCCTGTACTACAAGTACAACAAAATCTACAAGAGGGGGAGTTGGGGGGTGTTAGTATGGTAGGTGATAGTGAAAGTCCGGATATAGCTTTCTATGAGACTAATGAGGGGGTGAATAGTCTCTTTTTCGAACTCTACTATCAAACTGACTTTGAGATAGCAAGGTTATTATGAGCTTACTATAGTAACGTTGGTTTCTTTTACTTAATTGTTGGTTGAAGTTGATTAGCACTAGGGTTAAAGATAATGAAAGCAGCAATGCAAAAACACTAAGATTTTTATATTGGTTAGGCAATACAATTAAAATATGGCTTATCCCTTACTCCAGTCTTTCCTTGATTATCAGTGTAATAGATCAAGAAGATAGTATAACGTGTGATTGTTTTAGGTTTATAATCAACCTGTCACTTTACAACGTATAAATGATAATACAAATCAATTACAACATTTTTTCTTCTCCTTAACAGGACCCAAAAAAACCTCTTGAAATCATTTGTCTAACACTAATACTATTCAAACTCTACTTTCAATAGTAGACTCAGATCTTCAGCTTTCAACTTCGTCCGCCATTCACTTGATGCCGTACTGTACTTACTTTTATTTCAGAGCAAAGGAGATACATAAATCCCATCGAAATCGTGGGCATTACCTCTGTAATTATAGGCAACCCCAAACATCACTTCCATGCCATCCTGGAACCATATTCTCATACTCTTGACCTATGGTATTGATTTTGAAAAGTAGGCTGACACAGTACAAAAGGCAACAGAGAACTTTTATTCTTCTGAACCCTTCTATGAAACTCAGTCGTACTGTCCATCAATCTTATTATAGTAGCCCTTTTCTCACAGAATCAATTAAGGATCATTCTTTCTTTTATCTGGACCCTTCTATTGAACTCAGCTTAATGTCTTGAAGCCTTGCTGTAATAACTTCTTTAATCAGAAGCAATCCAGAATAAACCATTCCTTATTGCCCAAAATGCCCAAGCCTTATAGCCCTTTTACTCATGACCTCAATGTTGCCAGCATTAGTGCATTTCTTTGAATCGACCTTACTGTGTTCCTCTTTGAAGCAGCCTTGCTGTATTCCCTTCTGAACCAGCCTTACTACTCACCCATTATAGAATAACTTTCCAAGCAGACGGGTCTCAGCCTTGGTAGATACTGGATATTATAAGACTAGAGTTCGCCTATCAATCAATTTCTATACATCATGGGTTTCACTCAACAATCTTTCCCTCAATTGATGATAGCAAACTCTATCTAAATAGTAAGAAGCTAACTCATAATCTTTTGTATTCATTTAAGGATAAATCTTCTTATATAAAAAAATGCATACAAAACTTTGAGACATACAAATAGGCTCGTACGCTCTATTGCTTCTATCTCTTTGGAGTAGTAAGGTCATCACCATCTCTCTTCTTCTTTGGAGGTACAGGACTAGGAGGCACAACAACCTTCTGTGAAGTAGTCTGCACTATAGTTAGTTGTGATCCTCTTGATGAGCTTAGCTGTGTCCCTCTACTGATTGTTTGCTCTAGGGCTTGATTAAGAAAATCAAGGCTATTTTAAATGCTTTTCTTAGTTCTTTTAAAGGCATCTTACTCCAGATGAGTGTCAACAAAACTTTTGTTCAATAATGCCCCTAATTACCTTTGTGAGTCTAAGAATGAGTTGAATAGAGCCCTCAACCTTTGGTATGTCTATCGTAGACTTTCCCCATGTTTGCTAGTATCAGTAACAGTGCTACCTATGAAGTGTAGACTCAAATCATTGAATTCGGACTTGATCTAATGGAGGTCTGCTTCGTTCTTGATTCGGTTCTTCTCCATCAGATACTTGAGCATGGCAATATCATCACCTAAGGCGGTGGCCTCTCTCTCGACATTCTATTTTAGAGGTTCCACTTACTAAGTAATGGATTTGGTAAGGATGGTTAACTGAGGTTCCAACTTGTCTATGGTATGTTTATGCACTTCTCCCGTAGACTTCCTTAGATTAGCCAAGGAAGCAAATATTGCATTAGCAGTAGTGGATGCATGCTTTGTGTGATATCTTATTTTAGTGATGGCCTTTGTGACGTTTGTGTTAAGATACTCAATTGCTCATTGAAGTTTGCTAAGTTAATATTATAGGGACATAGCAGTAGAGTTCATGTGGGAATTTGCAGTGGAGATGTGCTCATCCTATTATCGTTGAAGTTGGAGTATTTTTATAGCTAGTAATTGCAGCAGCTTCATTGGATCACTTAGGTTGATGGTATCCCCTAGAGCAGTAGAGGTATAGTGTGTTGTTCCTTCTTGTGCTGTTAAGGAACCTCCAGGCGAGAGCTCGAAATACTCTTCAACAGGGGACACTGGTGTAAGAGGGTCTTTAGAAGGATCTTCATTGATTTTCTTAGAGTGTGTAGAGGAGAAAAGAAGCAGTGGTGGAAAGGAAACCACTGGGATGTGCTCTTTCGCTACAAAAGAAGGACTGGGAGTAAGAGGAACATCCTTTGAGATTGGCATATCCACTGTTGTTTGCTCTAGTTGTGCAGTAGCCTCATACACTCCTACAAGAACGTTAAATATTCATGTGGATTGTTTATCTTCTTGTACAATAGATGCAGACACTACTACAGAAGTCTCTGATGTTCCTGTGACATGCTCATCTTCTTGTATAGTAGCCTTAGACACTACTATAGTAGCCTTTGTGCCATGCTCATCTTCTCGTTTAGAAGGCTCAGAATCATTGGTCGGAGCCTGTGGCACTTCTTGAGTTTCTCGTTGATGAGGTATAGCAACCTCAGACACTGTTGTACTAGTCTGAGACACTCTTTGTAGTTCCTCACCCTTTTATGTAGAAGTCTCAGACACTTCTGTCGTTGGTGGTGCTTGGATTTGGAGGGAGCAATAGGAGATTATGGCTCTTTTTATGGTGGTGGATATGATTTTATGGTGGTGTTTTGGGGTTGAAGATGGTGATTTGCTTGTCGTGATGGTGTGAGTTGAGGAACACCACAGATAGGGGATTCTGCACTCACGATGTCATAAAATTGCCTTACAATTGTGATGATGGAGTCTGGTGAAGGAATATTACAATGTTGAGGGGTCTGCAAGTCTTGAGAAGCAGCTCCTAACTCTAAGTGCGCTCCAAGTGCTACCTGGACAATAAGGTTCATGCTAGTTTGATCCTCCTCACTTGGTTGGACTTCCTCTCCCTTGGTTGCTGCAGGAATTATAGTGAGCTTCTTGCAGCAGACTCTGTAGCAAATTAATGAGCACTTCATATTAGCTTTCTTGTTGTGGTGTAGGAAGGGGAGGAGCACTATCATCATCATCACCAGCGTTGTTGCTACTTTCAGAAATCCTTCCCTTTATTATGATAGCCATATATTCCAATAGAAGGATGTTTGTGGCATTATTCTGGATCAGCTGTTGAATCTTTCTTTCCTTTTCTAGAGTCATCATAAACTCCAGAAGTTCTTCCCTTTCCCTGTAGAATTGTTGGCTTTTATAATTATTATCATTATATTTAACGGTGAGAATGACTCCAATCCTCAAGGCATACATGGATGTGTCTGCAGGGGTGTCTTCATCATTTACCCTTTGAAAAGTGTGAAAGATAGGGGTGATGTTGGCAGGAGTACTGTTGTCCTTTTAGATCTTTTGGTGCTTCTTCTGAAGGAATTTGAAGGTGGTCTGGTGGTAACATTTTAGCTTGTGGTGGTGATGGCTAATTGATTTATGGTTGAGGTTGATTTGCATTTTCAATGGCACTTTGGATGGATGCAACAACCTTACCTTGGATATTTGGATTTGAAAGGGTTGCTATAAGATTTGGGTTAATGGGATGAGTATCCTCCTCTAATGCAAGCCTTGCTGCAAGTGTAGTATCTTCCTGAATTTATCTCTGACCTTGTTTGGGCTTAGACTGCTCAACAAAAAACTTCTTACCTTTGGCCTTAGGATCAATCTTTGGTTGAGATCTTTGTGATGTATGTGGCGGTGTTCGGATGGAGATACTCGTGGATGTGGTTGTTGTTGGTATGAGAGTTGGTGTTGATATATGTGGTAGAGAGGCTTCTATGGTGGTGGTTGTGGTGCCATCAACCTTCATTGCAGAAGGGATGGACTCATCTCTTATTGTAGGAGGTGGAGAAAGGCTGATCTCATGTGGCAAGTCCTTTACCACTTCAACAATTACCTCAGTGGAAGTGGTGATTACATAAGGGGGAATTCTTATTGATGTAGCATCATCTATGTCAGCTATAATAGTGTTGGAGTCTGCTACGGAAGACTACAATATAGTAAGGCTTGCTCTTGCCTCACCTCTTGAGAGGCTTTGCTGCTGAGAGATAACTCAAATGGAAGGATTAATTTCCTCCTGGCCAATCCTTTCTTGGCCTTCTTCTTTAAAGCTTTCTTGAGTGCTCTAGCCAAGATAGGTACAAATGCAACAGAAGGAGGTTTAGTAGCGTTCTGTGCTTTAGAAGGCCCAGACTCTACTGATGTTAGAGAGTATTAGCAGTCTCTGCTGCATCACCCTTAGTTCCAGGCTTCACTTCCCAGTTGGAGATAGTCTTTGAGTTAAATATCATGAGAGCATTTAAATTCTTGTCCTTCTTCGCAGGGATGGCCAACACATGTCCAAGGATCAGGCTCCCGAACCTTTTGAAAAAGTTCTTATCACAACACATGGCCAGTTGTTCAAGAAGAATGTTTGTCCAGTTCATCTTCTTCTTCATAAGAATTGCAGTCATGATCTCCAATTGATCTTCTATAATGTGATCTTTAGCATGTTCGCCTGATAGCAGTACTTTCTTTATTGAATCTGCAAGCAATTTGTACTTGAGGGGTAGTGCAACCCTCATTGTTTGAAGTGGGTGATTCTGATCTTCTTCCCCCGGCATCTACAACCTTGCTCCTTGAATGGTTTTCTCATCAACTTCAGTATCCCCTTCCTTGGAGAGTTTAAGAGCCTCTTCTATTGTTTATGCATCAATTGTAAGGTCCCTGTCTCCAACCTTTTCAAAAATCTTAATCCCTTCATCATCCTTGATGATGTTTTTCTTATCTTCCCTTTCACTGTCTAGGATTGGTTATACTGTCCCAAATAGATTAAATTGTTATGCCCAAGATAAAATTACAGACCTATAAGTCTCAACAGATTAACGACTTCTTTGATGTCATCACCGTCTAGATTAAGAGAGTTGAAATCAATAGTTGGCTCGGCTCTTCAGCTATCAACTTCGTCCACCATTCACTTGATGCCTTATTGCACTTACTTTTTGTTTAAGAGTATAGGAGATTAAAAAATCTCACCGAAATCTTGGGCATTGCCTCTATATTTATAGGCAACCCTAATTTTCTCGTATGTATTGAAGTCATCTTTTCTTGAAATATCATTTTCATGCCAACCTGAAACCATATTCACAGACCTGTGATCTCTGGTGTTGATGTAGAGAAGTATGCTAACATTATACAAAAAGAAACAATAAACTTTAACTTCTTTTGAACCCTTCTCTAGAACTCAACCTTATTGTCCATCAGCCATGATGCAATAACCCTTTTCTCATAAAATCAATTTAGGATCAACCTTTCTTTCATCTGGACCCTTTTTTTGAACTCAATCTTACAGATGGAAAAGTGCCTTAGACAAGGATATTTCTGGCCAACCATGCAAACTGATGCAACCGAGCTAGCTATCGTAACTCTTCACTAGCTCGGTTGCATCAATTTGCATGGTTGGCCAGAAGTATCCTTGTCTAAGGCACTTTTCCATCGATATTCAGGCATTGTGGTAGTTCCCATATACCTCGAATTGGTTCTCAATGAGTATCGTCCTTCCCTCTTCTTTGGTGACACACTCTAGGAGTGGGAAGAGTAAGCTCATTTGTACAGGTCTTTGCCGAGAATCAAGAACTCGAGGGCCTTCATTTCGGGTCTTTTGTGCACTCAATGATCATCGGTGAGACCTCCCGTCAAAATATAACTCTGGATATCGTCCATCCAAGGGGGCAGGATGGTAACCGGGGCAACTTGTTCTCAATCTAAGAGTCTTGGGGCTTGGATGAACTTCAAATAGTATCTTTGTTTGCTCGATTATTACTCGGTGTACGTGATCTTTCTCAATCTATCTATTGAGTCAAAGCTATGACGTATAGAAATTGAGTGATAGACAAATTCTACTCTCAGAATGTACCAAGACTGAAACTTGTCTGCTTGGAAAGTGAGTCTGTAATGGGTGTGCAATAAGGCTGGTTAAGAATGGAATATAGCAAGGCTGGTTTAGAAAGAAACACAGTAAGGTTGGTTTAAAGGAATGTTGTAAGGTTGACAGTATTGAATTCAAACTCTGCTTTCAATAGCTAGCTCAGATCTTTAGCTATCAACTTCTTTATTTCTCTTCATCAAGAGGCTTACTACACGAGCATTCAGTTTAGAGCAATGGAGAATCGTGAGTTCAAAATTTTGTTCAATCTTGGACATCACCCTTTGTATTTATAGGCAACCCCAAACTTGTACAGTTACCACAGTCATCCTTTCTTTGAACAATCGCTTTCATGCCTTCTTGGAACCATCTAGTCAAAACCCGTGACTCCTATTTCATACACTAAAAGGGTACAGAACTATTCAAAGGATCCCATGTGATTTTTTACTTAATCTAGACCCCTCAGTTCTTTGTTTTTTGGCCTCATTATCTCTCACCCTTGCCGCAGTAATCCTTTTCAACCAAAAGTAATCTAGGATAAACCATTCCTTACAGCAAAAGCCCGAATCCCTAAGTCTTACAGTCCCTTTAGTCATGACCTCAATGTTACCAGCCTTACTGTATTCCTTTGAAGAAGCCTTACTAGGTTCCTTTCTAAACCAATCTTATTGTGCACCCATCATAGGCTCACTTTATAAGCAAACGAGTCTCGGCCTTGGTACATACTAGAGTTTTCCGATCACTCAATTTCTATACATCATGGGTTTGACTCAACAATCTACTCCTAAATTGATGATAGCAAACTCTATCTAAACAGTAAGAAGATATACAACTTTTCTTTTATATACATTAAAAAACAAACATACAGAATTTTTGAGACATACAAATAGGCTTGCATGCTCTACTGCTCCTATGTTTTTGGAGCAATAGGGTTATCACCATCTCTCCTCCTCTTTGGAGGCACAGGCATGGGAGGCACAACAGCCTTTCTTTAAGTAGTCTGAGCTGTAGCTTGTTGTGACCCTCCTGATGAGCTTAGTTGTGTCTCTCTACTGATTGTCTATTTCAGGGCTTGATTTAGAAAATCAAGCCCTGCTTTTAATGCTCTACTCAGTCCTTTTAATGGCATCCTCCTCCAGATGAGTGTGAACCACACTTTTGTTCAGTTTTTCCCCTAATTGTGTTTGTAAGTCCAAAGATGAGTGGAATGGTGTCCTCCATCTTTGTTGTTATTGTTGTAGACTTTCCCCATGTTTGCTAGTATCAGTGAAAGAGAAGCGAGTGTTATGCTCTTCAAGCATAACAAAGAAGCATCAGACATTACTAGGTTTGCTCAAAGTATACAGAAGAGCAAAGAAGTAGTGGTGGAAAAGGGACCACTAGGTTATGCTCTTCTAGAGCATTGAAAGGACTGGGAGTAAGAGAAATAACTTCAATGATTGGCATATCCACTTCTGCATGCTCTAGTTATGCAGTAGCCTCAGACATTACTATGGAAACCTTAGATGTTCCTGTGACCTGTTCGTCTTTTTTTGCAGAAGCATCAGACACTTCTGTAGAAGCCCATCTTACTTCTTATGTTTATGCAGTATGTAAGGTCCAAGATATAATCTAGAGAGGGATAAATAGGTCAATTCGAGTTTTAACAATCTTATGCAGCGGATTATATTTTTGTAGACCATTGTTCTATGCAGACTACCTGGGTAGTTGTGTTTGATAGACTACCACTGCTCTAACATTAAACTCTTTGTCTGAAATGCACTTTTTACATCCATTTGATAGATTTTAAAACCTTGATATGCAGCATATGCAAAGAACATTCTTATGGCTTCTAATCTTTCTACAGGGGCAAAGGTTTCATCAAAATCAATTCCTTCTTTTTGTGAGTATCCCTTAGCAACTAATCTAGCTTTATTTCTGATGACAATTCCATTTCATCAGATTTTTTGTAACCCTCTCACTGACCTAAATATCAGAGTTGGTTCCTAAGAAAAGCTCCTCGGATCCGACTAATCGATTTCTTGTTTTTGATGTGATTGTAGGTGAAGTGAGTACGGATCAAAACCCAACAACAAGACACAACCACATAAAATCCTAGACTTATAAACCCAGGGCTCTTTACTCGAATTCA
The DNA here is from genome assembly GCA_001925005.1 of Drosera capensis. Lineage (NCBI taxonomy): Eukaryota > Viridiplantae > Streptophyta > Magnoliopsida > Caryophyllales > Droseraceae > Drosera > Drosera capensis. Next base: position 26,022 of record LIEC01000346.1, read on the forward strand.
ACACATAATTGTTGTAAAAACACCGGTTGAACTGATTAGCCGATATACCCAGTTTGATTTCGTCGGAGGATAAACGTCAGAATTAGCAAAAATAAATAAACTATTTTAGAGAGAGAATATGGAGAGAAACAGAGATTTTCTTCTCTTAAAAATATGTATAGAATACCTTAAAAATGAACTCTTTTTGTTGGACTCAAAATGATTAATTAACACTTAATTTTCTCACCTATTTAGGTGATTAGTTCTAATTAATAGCTAATTAGATAAACCCCTTTAATAGCCTCAAAAGTAGGTGAGATCTAAATAAAGGTATCTAGGAATAATTACAACACTCTCTCTTGATGTATTTATCACCTATTAAGATTGCCTCGTTAAAACTTTACCAGGAAAAATGCAGTAGGATAAAAACCTTGACGAAGGAAAAGGAGTAAAATCTTCCCCTCAAACAAAACTCCCTTAAACATTGGAACTTTGTTCAAGAAGATTATTAAGCCTTCTCATTCCTATCTTGTGCCTGAGCTTCATAAAGGTTGCTCTCGGTAATACTTTTGTGAATAAATCTGCCAAGTTTGCACTTGACCCTATCCTTCTGAAGATCATGTGACAAGAAAATTTTGGTGATATATGCTTTGTTCTGTCATCTTTGATGTAGTCTCCTCTGAGTTGTACAACACAAGCTATATTATATTCCTATAAGGTTATAGGATTTTCACGAACTAAAGACATCCCCCATAACCTTTATATGTGTTGTATCATGGATCTCAATGACACACAATCTCGGCTAGTATCATGCATTGTAATAAGCTCAGAATGGTTGGAAGATATTGTTGTAAGAGTCTGCTTCATCAATCTCCATGATATTACGATATCTGAAAACGTAAACACATAACCTGTTTGTGATCTTGTTTTGTGTGGATATGACAAGTACCCAGCATCTACAAATCCAATTAGTGTGGATTTAACTCCTCTTGTATAAAGTAGCCCCATATCAATGCTTCCACGAAGGTATCATATGGCATGATTGATTCCATTCCAGTGTCTTCTTGTTAGAGCTGAACTATGCCTTGGTAGTAAGTTAACCGTAAAAGTAATGTCCGGCCTTGTATAATTAGCAAGATATATAATGAACTTCAGGTCTTATTCTCTCTCTTCTGGAGGTCAAAAGTCATCTTTTTTTATATCTAATAATCTAGAAATCATTGGAGATTTCAAGGGATGGGCTTTATCCATATAAAATCGAGAAAGGAACTTCGTAGTATATAGAGATTGAGGGATAAAATTTTCGCTTGCTCAGTGTTCAACTTGTATACCCAGATAAACCTTAGTCTTACCAAGATCTTTCATTTCAAATTCAATCTTCAGGTGTTAGGCTGCATTTATGAGATCTTGTGCAGTACCTATAAGATTGAGATTGTCCACATACACAACGATGATAGCAAAACCATCTTATGATTTTTTTTATAAAGACACATGGGAATACATCATTATTCTTATATCCCAATGTAATCAAATACTCATTGAGCCGATTGTACCACATACGATCAAATTGTTGTAAACCATACAACGATCGTTGTAGTTTAATTGAGTATAATTGATTGGAATTTTGTGTCTCTCTGGCATATTTAATCATTCAATGATTCTCATATAGATATCCTTATCAAGGATCCATATAAATATGCCATCACAATATCCATGAGCATGGTTTCAAGATTTTCCATGGTTGCCAAACCAATGAGGGAACAAAAAGTGATTCCATCCATTATTGGAGAATATGTTTCCTCATAATCTACAACAGGAATTTGTGAGAATCCTTGAGCTACTAATCTACCTTTATATCTCATAATCTTATTCTTTTTTGTTTTGTTTCTGAATGAAAACTCATTTATTTTCAATAGGGGTAATGTCATTTGGTGTTGGAACTGCACGCCCAAACACTTCTCTTTTACATAAAGATTGCAACTCTACCTTGATTGTATTTTTTCATTTTGGCCAATCTTCCCTTTGTTTACATTCCTGAATACTTATGCGCTTAGGAGATATATCAATATCTGATGCAATGGCATATGCAAATATATCATCAACAATGACATCTTCACGATGCTATACTTGATTTGTATGCACATAATTGATCTAGATTTCTTGATTTTCAGGCTGTGCAATCTCATCAATGACATTATCCTCTTCAGGGGATAATTCCTTCTGCGAGATTTCTGTCTCTGTTGGGACATTTGAGATAACATTTTTATCTCTTATTCTTTTTCGTGGATTTTCAATCTTTTACACCTGTTGGTCTTCGACGCTTCAAACGTGCTTTATCATCAAGAATATGAGCTTTAGCAAGGTCTCTACTAACACCCTTCTCATGAGGTATGTCTATTCTTGATGGCATATTTACTGCGGGTATATGTAACTTCATAATTTTACTTGCATCAATAAAAGTATTAGGTATTTTATTTGTAAATTTTATAAGTGAATAATTCTTTGTACTTTAATTTGAAATTGATTTATACGCATCTATTCCATATAATCCCATTGTCTCCCAAGAGAATTCTGAATTTGGTTTTGGTAAAACATTATTTTTTCCCAAAGTTGGAAATAAAGTTTCATCAAAATGACAATCTACAAAACGTACTGTAAAAAGATCTCTAGTAAGAAGTTCAAGATATCTCACAATAGAAGACGTGTTTTATAAATTCCAAGTCTTCTTTGTGAACCCATCGTAGTACGTTATGGTGGTGCAATAGGAATATATACAACATATCCAAAAAACTTTAGATGAGAAATATTTGGCTCCTAACCTTTTATAAGATGTAATGCGGAGAATTTGTGATAAGCTGCTGACCCAATGAGAATAAGATTTACAGCATGTAATACTATATGTCCCTTAGTAGAGATAGGCAACTTTATTTTCATGATTAGAGGTATAGCAATCAATTGGATTCTTTTTATCAATGACTCGGCTAAACCATTTTGTGTATAGAAATGAGAAATAAGGTGTTCTACTGAGATACCTATTGCCATGTAATATTCATCAAAATATATTTGAAGTGAATTCTTCAGCATTATCAAGACAAATAGACTTAATGTGCTTGTCTGAAAAATGAGCTTGTAATTTAATAATTTGAGTGAGAAGTTTAGCAAAGGCAACACTACGAGTAGAAAGAAAACATACATGAGACCATCTAATAGAAGCATCAATCAAGATCATGAAATATTTAAATGGACCAGATGGTGAATGAATTAGACCACAAATGTCTCCTTGAATTCTTTCAAGAAATAAAAGTGACTCAGAAGGTAGTTTTGATGGAAAAAGCTTTATGATTAATTTACCTTGTGTGTAAGGAATACCTGGATGATTGCTATTTTTTGAAACATCCTTTTGATTCTTAAGAGGATGACCACTGGTATTTCAATGATACGACGCATTATTGTAATATGTGGATGACCAAGCCTCTCGTGCCATAACAAAATCTTGTCAAGATCAATGGATTTTGAATCCAAAACATTATACGACTCAATAACCTTGATTTTGACCAAATACAAAAATCAAAAGTTTTTCAAGGATTTGTTTGGTTGCAAAAATAAAAGATGTTATATAAAAATATTATTTATCATCTTTACTTGTACTTTCGAAATGAAAACTCTTAAGAAGAATATCCTTAAAATTTGGATTTTTGGGAGTATAAAGCATGCTTGAAATGAATTGCGTACCATTTGATAGTGTAAAATTAGCATTTCCAAAACCATCAATGATCTTTCAAATACCAGAGATTGTATTTACATTTGTTCAATCCATATTTAAATTTGAAAAAAAATCTTACTTTGAAGAATTGTATGAGTCGTTGCACTATCAAAAGTGCACATATCTTACATGACAATTCTATAAATAAAACCTTTTTATTAATACAAAGTTTATTACATTGCTTGAGAGAGTAAAAATAGAACACACATTGAAAACAAATTTGTAAAACTTCAAGGAGAACCATAATAGCTTTTTCATCATTCAAATGTTTCAAATTCAGCATCTTCGTCGTTTATTTTAGTATTGGAACACCCAGTTTAGCTTTTTTAGGAGGTGAAATTGGTTGAGACTGATCTTCCATGAAGTTTGTTTTCAGCATTTTATCTTTATCTTTAATGAAGCTCTGATAAAGATATACAAAGTGTTTGGGAGTTTTACAAGATCTGGACCAATGACCTTCGCATAAGTATAGCACTTTCTTTTGGCATTTTCCCTGGGTCTGTTATATGGAGCTTTTCCCCTTCTCTGTGCCTGATTATCATCTTGTCTCTTCTGATGGCTCATACATACAATCGGATTATAACGTCGATCATGAAATCCTCCATGACCTCATTCTCTTCCGCGCCAATTACCACTTTTGGTGGCCATTGCTTCAGGCAATGGGGCGAAACCAATTAGACGAGTATGAGAATTTTTTATCAATAACTCATGGTTCTTTTTAATAATCAGGAGTAATGAAAGCAATTTACTATACTTATTGAATTTCAAAATCCGATATTGATGCATTAGAGTTGCATTTGTTTTGTCTAACATTTCCTCCACAGATATAGTATTTCCACATAAAGTCATACATGAGGTAATATTGAATAATGCAGAATTATATTCTTGCATAAATCTAAAATCTTGCAACCTCAGAATATGTCATTTATACCTGATATTTGGAAGAAATATTAACTTTTTATGGTCAAATCTTTCTTTTAAATTAATCCATAATACATATGGCTTTTTGATAATAAGATATTCAGATTTTGACCCCTCATTGAGATAATGCCTCCGGAAAGTCAGTGTTTGAGCATTTTCTTTTGGGGTTGTTTCGTTGTTCTCCACTATGATATGTTTTAAACCTTTTGGATCTATGTGTAATTCGATATCAAGAATCCATGATAGGTATTTTTCTCCTGATAGGTCTAATGCTTTGAATTAGAACTTTGTGAGGTTTGTCATACTACTTTGAATAAATCAAAGTGATACATATTAAGCTTACTTATAATTTTTTTAATGAAAACATATACAAAAATATAGATATAGCAGTTTGATGGTAGTAATGAAAATTTAGTTATTACCATACTTTCACAATATTAAGATTTATTGTAAGTTGTCTAATTTACTGATAAAAGATATAAAATCAATCAGATCCTATAACAACTGACAAATAGAATTTTTATAAATTTTCACTCATATATATATATATTAAAAACCTTTTATTATTCATCATATTCTCAAATAAAGCATTTAATTACATGGAGAAATAATTGTTAAGAATAATTGTTTAATAATTGTAAATAATTGTTACAATGTTAAGAAATATTAATAACAATAAATAACACAATAATTTTGTTAAGATTATTTCGGATTCCGTTTGTTATTTCTTTATCATTGAATGTCATTACGTCGTTTATTATATCTTAATAAAAAATAATAAAGTTAAGTCTTATCACTTAAAGTAAGTGCACGAACATGGAATATAAAGTTCCTTGTCACTTACGGATGAATCACACAAAGTGGAACAAACACATCAATGATCGGGGATGAATCACACAAAAAGAATAAATCACGTCAACGTGTTGAAGCTAATTAATAGCTTTTCACACATGCAATACTTCCTCCGGCTATGAAATCATAATTATTTTCATTATATTATTATGATATGGATCGAAACAAAATCAAAACATATAGGTATAATAAAATATCTTCGTTTGACTTTCGATCTCAGCTAATTAGAGGTTCGTACTAATAACATATTATAAAATAAGTGTTTTCACCACTTGAATTGATTAGTCGATATGTCCAGTTTGATTTCGTCGAACGATAAACGTCGAAATTAGCAAAGTTATTAAACTATTTTATAGAGAAAATATACAGAGAAAAAGAAATTTTTTTCTCTTAAACATATATATATAATACCTTATAAATGAGTTTTATTTATAGGACTCAAAATGATTAATTAACACGTAATTTTCTCACATAATTAAGATGATTAGGTGTAATTAATAGTTAATTAAGTAAATCTTTCTAATAATCTCAAAAATAGATGAGATTTAAAAAAATATCTAAACTTAAATATAAATATATCATTTTTAAAAAATAATTATAATTAAAAAATTATAACACTAATCTAATTTTGAACATAAGTGTTTTCTTTTTTGATTTTTGGTTTAAAAACCGACAACCGTACCGGGTCGTCCTAGACAAACCCCACAAGACAAAAGTCGTCTTCGGCTCCCAAAAAAAATGCAAACAGTGTCATCATAAAAAAACAGGGAGAAAAAAAAAGTTGTAGGCATTGGTTGATTGGACGTCACTCCCCTCGTCAGCATCCCCTTGTGGTCCCATCGCCACACGCCGCCCACTTGCTAGGTACCACCCTCACCAGATATTCCTCACTTCGTATACTCGTTTCCTTGAATTATGATACAAGGATAAATCTTACACATACTTTGTAAATTGTAATTATTCTTATTTAGATGTAATCTCTTCTTTAACATATTTATGGATATTTTGATTTGTTTTGTGGAATAATTGAATATTATTTTTTATAAAAAACTCATAAAATAATAATGATATTTTAAATTATGTATTCTTATTTATGTATCCTAATTTTCATATATTGTTAAAAACATATTAAATAAATATTTAAAATAAATATTATGTATATAAATTAGATCGAAGAGAGTAATTTTCTAAAAGTAAGTTAAATTTTGCGGATCTTATCATTTAGACTTAACATTATCATGAATCCAAAAGTGAAAATAGAACGTGCAATGAATTTGGACAAACGGGACACGAATTAGTCAAAGTGCCCAAGATACTCATACAATGTAGGCGTACATAGGCTAACTTCCAAATTTAAAACAAAACCATAATATTTTTTTTAATCAAATAAAAATTATAATAATTTGATTTTTGATATTATTTCATATATATTTTGAGAGTTCCGTTTATCATTAGACATAAAAATAAAATTTTTTAGTCAAATTTATATTGCTCAATAAATAATATCATTAATGATTTGTAAAAAATTTATAAAAATATCATTTGATTATTTCGATTAATTCGTTATAATTTTAATGAAAATAAAAAACAATGAACAAAACTTTCATAAACCACAAGACGACATCATCCAAATATTCGCTGCTAAATGATCGTACAAATTTCATACAAGCAGCGTGTGGCCTGGTGGGCCATTGCACAAGCTCTTACAATATCAGAAAGCAACTCTAGGAAGAGTAGTATTACAATAGTTACTGTTGACTACTCATTATATATTCTTGGAATCATCTGACTTATTATGAAATATTAGTATGTCTGTCAAATTTTTTTAGAATTTGATAAAATATAAATATTTGTTTAATTTTTTGATATTTATTGTCTCAGTTGAGATAAAAGGTTATGAATTATATAATAATAGATAATGATGATTTTGATTTTTTTAATATAAAAAGTTTATCAAAACTGATAATATTGTAATTAAAATTTTTTGCATGTATATTAAGATAAAAGAAGTGATTGACATCAATTTTTTATTCTTTTTATTCCATTTGAATAAATGGCAAAAAAATGATTTGGATCGAATAACTCCTTCGAGTTAGTGGTGTCGGTAACAACCCCGCCCCGCCTTAAAAAGCTTAACCAAAGCCTTTTTCTTAAAAAATAATAATTAAATAAATAATAAAACAATAGACTTTGACATCCTATACCTTATATTTTATATCATATACCCTACACCTTTAAACCCTAAACATCTTTGATAATAAATTTTTATTTCATTTAACCCTAAATCCTAAATTTCAATTCATTAACCTTAAATCTTTTTATCATAAGTTCTTAACACAAGCAACCTCTTGTTGCTTCAATCTTTTAAGTTTAAGGAGAATTCTTCATATATATTCCTATGAAATTTTAATTATACAAAAATATCCTATTATAATTTTGTTATCGTTAGGTACCTCATAATCAATTAAAAGATCATTTTTTCTAAACATAATTATTACATCCAAAATTTAATTTCTTAAATCAATTATTTCTTAATCCGACGACATCGACGAACCAACGACGACGAACGCAATAACGAATACGAACTAACGATGATGAACGGACGACAACAATGACAATGATGACTACGAACTAATAGATACGAACTAACTGATACAAACTAACAACGACGATGAACGGACAGCGAAAACTGCAATGATGACGATGAGCTAACGATGACGAAGAACGGACGACGTCGAACCCAAGATGACGACGACGACGAAGAAGAACTAAGGACGATGACGATGATAACGAACTAACAATAACGATGATCATAACAAACAAACCAAGAAGGGGTGATATTTATTGGGATTTTTTTTTGCCAAGTGGTTTCTATGATTAATTTTCCTATTATTACTTCAAATTCATGTTTAAAATCATAAAATGGTTTAATATTATGAAAAAGGGTTAACCAAAGTGTTACAATATCCAAATGCTTGAATGTTTAAAAGTGTTTCGGATGACACGTTGACGATGACGTCATGTGGCATACGCGTGGGTATTTTCAAAAACCCACATTATCCTCCTCTTTTATTCAAGAGAGTCTAGATGCAGAGCAGCTTATATATTTTTATTCCCCAATCTCCACCACCAATGTGGCTCCAAACAACCTTGTGCTTCCTTCATACTTGTATCTGAATAATTTCCTACACAAACTTATAATAACACATTTATGCCACACGTTATGTCACAATTCATGTAACAATTTTGTGTCCTTTAACTCCACTTAAATGAGCAAATCAAATAGTGGTTGCAGATGAAAAAGATCCAAGTTCAATAAGATACTTTCATCATGGATAAGATTTAAAATGACAAAATATAAGCAATTTTGTCTTTGATACCCATGGATGCAGGACACTGTTCTCGATGTCCTCCATGTAAAAGTTTACACTAAATGATACGATGTCAACACAAAAAAATAAAATGATTTATTACTTCCGTCCAATAATTATTATAATATTTTTTTTTATTATTCAATATATAATTTGAGTGGATTTGTTAATTATATAAGCGATATGATTTGAATTTTTTAATGATCTACGAAATATTTCAAGATATTTTATTAAAAATAACATTTAATCGTTTCATAAAATCAATCAAAATTTCTATTATTATACATAATCAATCAAAATATTATAATTTTTTTTTGAGGGAGGATTATTATAAAACGACCCTCCTAACCACAATAACGACATAAAGCAAATATCCATGACAATATATATAGTCAAACTCATACACATAGCACTGGCATAATACCAGGGGCGTGTGGCCTGGTGGGTCATTATAAAAACATCTCTTATCAAAAAGCACCATCTAGAGAACATTATTCCATTCACACCCAGCGCGTTGGATAAGTATCATAAGTCCCTTCAAGATTTTCTCAACTTTGAATTTTTGGGGAAAAAACACTGTTTTTCTTAATCTTATATACACAGTATTTGTTTATTCTGCTGTCATTTTTGAATTTCACGTCTTGTTTAGGTATCTTACTTCCTCTTTCGAAGCTTCGGGTTTGACCTGCTGAAATCTTACAAGGTGAGTAAATTTTTCCGGTCAATGAAGGGTTTTGAGGGTTTAGGGTTGATTTTTGTGGGTTGCGATCAAAATTTTGGATTGTTTGTTTTTTCACTTTGAATCTTGGGGTTGATTTTCATCTGGGGTTCTGTTTGATTTTGGTGGGTTGCGAATCAAATTTTGGATTTTGTCATTTCACTTTGAATCTTGAGGTTGATTTTCACATGGGGTTTCGTTTGATTTTGGTGGGTTGCGATCAAAGTTTGTGCTTGATTGTTGTTTCTCTTTGAATTTTGAGGTTGATTTGCAACTGGGTTTGTGTTTGATTTTGAGTCGGTTGTGATCAAAATTTTGGGATTGTTGGTCTCTTTGACTTCTGAGGTTGATTGAATCTGGGTTTTCCATGGATTGCAGGATACTTGGTGTTCTTTTGATCCTGTTTGTCATCCATTTGCCTGCTCTAAAGGTGTGATTTTTCTGATAGAGGCATAGCAAATTCTTTCTGCTTAGTAAAAAAGGCAAAGGCTACAACTCAGTTAATCCGGTTAGGTACATGATTTTCTGATGTTTCAGGAGCAGTCAGGAAAAAATTACTAAGGTTGGATAAAGGGTTTCGTAGCCTGAGCTAACCGTTCTTCGCCTTCAATGAGACTGCTTATCACCAGTTCCTTCTAAGTTAGACCTTCTAAGTTAGCTTCTTTTAGTTTATTGCAAGTTAGCTTATTAATATTAGGATCGAAGTTTTTCGGTCCGGTTTCGAGTATCAAGCCTTCTGTGGCTTAATTGGTGTGCTTCAATACATCTCTGGGAAGTTTCATTGCATTGTGAAAACTATTTGTAAAGCTTCATGCTTATGTTTTGGCAAACACTTACGACGCCGAAATTATTGAGCTTGTTCTACAAGCTGCAATTTACAGGAATTTAGTTCATTGTATGTGACTATGCAATTTGATTCTGCGTGGTCTTGCCATCATTTATATGCATTATGAAATATGAGATGGAGTGATGAGTATATATGCACATATGGTATGACGGGACTTGTTGGAATGATTGAATATTTGAATCCGTGGACTAATTTCCGTAAGAACAGGCGATTCCGAAATTTTAACTCTTGTTCTTTTATTTGGTCACTCCATGATACGCAGACAACTTCTGAAAGATAAGCATATTAGAAGAAAGAGCTTGAAGGGAAGTCATGTCTTTTGGATCTGGATTATCTGCACAATTGTACAGTCCAGATAGTCATAATCTGATGTACATGAGTGATCAGAACTATGAGCCGAGCTACTTTCTTGACTCGCCTAGTGATGAGCTTGTGCATCCTACAAGCTCCGACGATCACTTTCACTCAGAAGGCACATCTGATGAGTACCATCACGAGGTGGAACCGGACTCTTCACATTATCTGTTGGAATCCTACCAAAGCAACTTTGAAGCGGGATACTCGGTGACCCCAAGCCCTGAAACAGTTGAATGTGATGATGATGTGATGAAATTTAAACTTCAAGAGCTGGAGCATGCTCTTCTTGATGACGATGAGGAGGATGATAGCATGCTCTTAAGCTTAGATCATGTTATGGACTTTGATGGAGATTGGACCGGCCCAGACGGTAGCCCTTTAGTTCACGACTCTCCTAAAGAATCCACGTCCTCGGACTTCAGCTTCACAAGCAGCAAAAAGGAGGCAACGTCACTTGACCCTGCTGTTTCTTCTGTTCGGACCCCCAGGCAGATACTTTTCGATTGTGCAACCTCTATATCTGAAGGAAATCTCGAGCAAGCCACTGTCATGATCAACGAGCTTCGGCAGACAGTATCCATCCAGGGGGATCCCTCCCAAAGAATTGCAGCCTACATGGTCGAAGGCCTCGCTGCTCGATTGGCTTCCTCTGGTAAATTCCTTTATAAAGCACTGAAGTGCAAAGAACCTCCTGCTGTGGATCGTCTTGCAGCAATGCAGATACTGTTCGAGGTGTGTCCATGCTTCAAGTTTGGGTTTATGGCAGCAAATCATGCCATCTTGGAGGCAACCAAGGGTGAGAGGAGGGTGCATATAATTGATTTTGACATAAACCAGGGGAACCAATACATAACGCTTCTACGATCTCTGGCAAAGCAACGGGGCAGACAAACTCGGCTGAGGTTAACGGGGGTGGATGATCCTGAGTCAGTTCAACGAACTGTCGGTGGGTTGAAGATTATTGGGCAGAGACTTGAGAAGTTGGCGGAAGAGCTTCGTGTCCCATTCAAGTTTCGTTGTGTCTCTTCAAAGGTTTCCGCCCTTACGCCTGAAATGTTGGAGTGCCGGGCAGGAGAGGCTCTTGTTGTCAACTTTGCATTCCAACTGCACCACATGCCGGACGAGAGTGTCTCAACCATCAATGAGAGGGACCGTCTTCTTCGGATGGTCAAGGGATTGAACCCCAAACTAGTCACCGTGGTCGAGCAGGACGTCAACACCAACACTACCCCGTTTCTGCCAAGGTTTGTGGAGGTCTACAGCTACTACTCTGCTGTGTTTGACTCCCTTGACGTTACTCTTCCAAGGGAGAGCCCTGACCGGGTCAATGTGGAGAGGCAATGCCTTGCAAGGGATATAATCAACATCGTGGCATGCGAGGGGGAGGAGAGGATCGAAAGATACGAAGTTTCTGGAAAGTGGAGGGCAAGGATGATCATGGCAGGATTCAGCTGCTATCTGATGAGCGAGGATGTTGCCAATGAGATAACAGACCTGACTAGGCAGTATTGTGATCGGTACAAGGTGAAGGAAGAAATGGGCGCGCTGCACTTCGGATGGGAAGAAAAGACCCTGATCGTTGCTTCGGCTTGGAGATAAATGCACGCAGCATGTCTAAACGAGGCCATGGTTTTGCGAAAGGGGGAGCTTGTAATAGTTTGTTGTTTCTTAATCTAATTTAGCTGCATGGATAGTGCAGCATGAGTATGGCTTTATGTTTTGTGCTGTGGTTTAAGACATATCTTGTTCTAATCCAGGTCCTATATACAACTCTAGCTGTACTGCATCAGACTGATTCGATGTGCTTGTAATCTCATAATCGCGCTATTTAGCATCATCTCTTTATGTTAACTTTTGTATCAAAAAATAAAATAAAATAAAATAAAATCCTGTAACTTTATAACTCTATAGGAGTCTGTTTTGTGTGCTGGGACGTGGTTGGTTATAGTAGTTATGTTGGTTATTGTTGATTGATTTGCATTGTTCCATGAATTACGCATAGCTTGTGAAGTAACATATTGCCGAAGAGAAATATAACAATTAAGAAACGTCGAAACACATGATGGGATCATGGACAAGATATAAAGAGGATATTGCCGAAGAGAATTATAACAATTAAGAAACGCCGAAACACATAATTCCATCATGAACAAGTTATAAAAAGAACGAGATGTATGAATTCTTACCTATATTGTTACGAGACTGTGATAACATCAATTGACAAACAGAAGGGACAAGGATAAATTTTTTTTGAAAAGTTCGAGCAGCCTAACTAGAAACAAACGTCAACGACTCACATTTCAATATTAATTTGCAATGTTGAAGTAGAGATCGCTACTGCTTACTCTTCTGAAAGATTTTCATCGAACTCACAAAACGTCAAATTGGATCAGCAAGAGCTAAACTACGCACAAACACACGCAAACAGGGAGACTTTCCCCGACTTCAAAATCGCAGCAGTAAATATGTCGTCTAACAGTTATTTGTTATGATAATACAAGAATATATCTGCTGATGGAAACAAATCATCCGTTCTCAGCTCCCTTGGAACAGAAACAACTCAACAAGTGACGAGGACACAATAATTTCCTAAATCTACCCTCGACAAAATATCGAATCTAAATCCATCCCAACTACTTTACATGGCAACTGCCTTTTACATATTGCAATGAAGAAAGAAGATTTAGTAAAAAAAAAAATACGGAACCGCTACAACAGGACAAAACCCGGTCTTCGCTTTTTCCACTTCATTCAGTGTTTGACACCTACAAAGCATAATGCTACTTCGGCTTTGGCCTGGAGCTCCTCCAAGACTTTCACAAGTTTCTCGCGGCACATTGTGGTTTCAGTATCCGCGTTCAGCATCTTCCTCAGTCTTCAGAAGACAAAACAACAAAACAACTTTAGCTTTCAAGGGCAATTTATTGAGGAAAAAATATACTTGAAAGAGGAACCATGGAGACAATGCTAAAGAATAAATCTCATTGTTTTCAGTTGTTTTTGTCGTGGAATGCCGATATGTGGCTAGTGACAATTTACTTGGCGGGGAGGAAATCAATAAGATCTTATTAAGAATATGCTCCAAATCGAGAGTATACAGGAACAACAAGAGCAATCCCACCCATAGCCGGGCAGCGTCATGTTTTTGGTGCTACAGAAAACAATGGAAAAAAAAGTCATGTATCCTCATCTGGCTCCAACTATTACACGGCTTTCAAGCAACTCATGTTTCCTTGAGAGTGGCTTGGTGTTGTTTTGGTCGGTTGGTCTGTCTGGAGCTTCTTTCTTTGTTAAAACGTTGACGTTTTTCATTTTTGGCTCATATGAATTAGGACTCTTCGTTCTTTTGACAAATTTAAGCAGTGTTTCATTCTTTCAAGAAAAGAAGTAATTTCACCAAAAAAAAAAAAAAAACAATTGTTTTTGGAGTGCCAAGCATGCCGCAATCACCAAATGCCTATCAGGTAGGAGGTGGTAAAGAAGCAAGTGAAGAAAGGAACAAGAGCATTGAGAGGTAAAAAAGATACCTGTGAACAGATGCGGTATCTCCATGACCAGTAAATACAATCAGCATGCTGTTTACTGGTAAACTTGCATATAGATTACGAATTCTGGAATCTATTCGTGTCAAAATTTCACGAAGTTCAGACAAGATGCTGCATCTTGCAACCCCACTGCTCACAGACTTCTTCTGGCAAGTAACCAAAGATATCAGCTCCGCAAGTTTTGAACTGAACTTCACCGTGTCATCAGCTTGTTTCTTGAAGTAACAATTTAATTCCGAGAACTGCATCCAGATGAAATGTGTCTTGATATTTTTAACCTGAGAGAATAAGTAATATATTGGTACCTACACTTCCTCATATAATTATGAACTCTTTCACTCCAAACTCTTACCTCCTTTTGTGCTTTTCTGAGGGCTTGATCATCAGAGAACACTGGAATTGAATGACAAGTCCCACAGGCATAACGCTTCACTATGGAAACATCATCTATCAAAGAAGATGTTTTATCATACTCGCTCAAGACTGTAAGTAACTTCTTCCTCGTAAAGTTAGGAGGTGAACCAAAATCGGGGCCTGAACCGAACACAAATGGTGGAAGACGTAAGCGATACTATGATACATAACAGAAACCTAACAGAAGCATATGCTTTATACTGAATCAGTAAATGATTTTAAAAATATTTACCATGTTGAATTTTGAGCATTACTAAATCCATAGCTGTCTTGGCATCTTCAACGCTGTCATGTCCCTTGACTGAATCCTGAATCTCTTTAGAAAGATATTTCCTAGAGAGCACTCGAAGAGCAGTTTTATATGAACCAACACGCGGGTGCTTGTACAGGATAGCAGTGTCGATCACTAAATTATGAGATATCTTCAAAGCCACTAAGTCATTTTCCAATGAATGTCCAACAAGGACAGTCTCTTGGTAGACCAGCTTTAAGAAGTCATCCTTGAAAAAGCACACACAAAAAAAATAAGGAAAAAGGGGCAGCTCAATATCAGGCGGGCACATCGAAGACAGTCCCTAAAGACACATAGGATTAATGGATCTAAACATTAGCAAAGAACAAGAAACAAAATACTGAACTTGAATATCTTCAAGGCTGGTAGTCACATCACTAAGCATTTCGGATGTGATTCCACTATATCTGCAAAGAAAAGGAAAAGGAAAAGGTATTAGTAGCCATCTTGGAAGTGAATTTGGCCATCAAATTTGAGGCATATATACATCTTATGTTGTTTGTAGCATTTAAGGTTTTAAGGTTCTGGAACATGGGGTTCTGTACAGCCAGTAAACTTGTTACGATTCATATCTTCAGGAATTTCACATGACACATTCTTATGAAGATCACATTTCACATCACAAATTGAAACCCTTTGTTTAAAACCAACCAGGAGGAGTCGACAGCAATAGTTATCGACATGTACTCGAGTTACCTAGTGTTGTAGTCAATGATCGGGTTTGATGGCTTAACCAGTTTGTCCAACACAACCTGAAAAGAACTTGCATGAGAGATCCATCAGTTGAAAAAAGGAACAATAAGTCAATAAATCATTCCCAAAAAGTAATCTTCTGCAGAAACTCTGATCTATTTTATGAAATGAACAAACTGTAAAGAGTTCATAGAAAATCTACATAAATAATAAACAAACAAATATATAAAAACAAGTATGAATTTGACTCCACTTATGTATACGGGTTTGGTGAATTTGTGGGTAGCCACATATAGGTTTAATAACTTATGTGTGGCTAAACCGTTGGATTTGAAGATCAATGTTAGAGATTAAAAGACCATTTCACATTAATTGAAAAAAAATACACTTTAAGTGTCAACCGTAGATCTTCAAATCCAACAGTCTAACCACAAATAAACTTATATGTGGCTAGCCACAAATCCACTTTTCCCTATGTATATTCAATAATATTTGTTAAAATAAGAAGAGGCCCAATCCTGAGGCCCAGGCCCAAAGGCGATACTGAGGCCTAGCCCGAGGATCCTTGCTAGTATATCTAGGTCTGCACTCAAGTTCTGTTAGCAAGTTGTGTAGAAATGTAAACCTAGTTCTTGGATTGTAAAAGGCGGCAGCCGCCCCGGCTGCCGTCGTAGCCATGACGGCTACTAGAGTTTCTGTATTCTAACATGGTATCAGAGCCGTTCATATCCGACATCGTCAGCCTCCTTCCCCGCCGCCAGGAATCCGCCGCTTCCTCCTCCTCCGTCGTTGCCGCATCCTTCAGATCTGGTCTAGATCTGAGGAGATCAGATCTGCGCCACCGTCCATTCTCCAGATCCACTGCCGTCCTGGAACCGTCCAGATTCGCCACCTTCCAAGCGGATCCTCCGTGTTGTGTGTTGTTGATGACGAGCCCACGACAGGTGGGAAACACTATGGAGACAAACGACAGTGGCAAAGGAGTGGAGCATCAGCGGGACAAGCATCACTGATGGAAGGTGGCATCTCATATCAATAGTTATAAATGCCGATCTAGGTGAAGCAACTTGTTACATAGATGGGGCTTTTGATGGTTATCAGTCTGAATTAATACTTGATGCTTCCAATGTTATTTGGGAGCCAGGAACGGAAGTGTGGGTTTGGTACTCCGTGTACTTGGTTGTGCTGTGTGTGTGATGTTTTCAGTGATGCACGCAAACTGCTCGATGAAATGCCTCGATGAGGTAGTTCATGTCCCGGTCAAATTGGTTCGCTTGGGTGCTGATATAAGGGTGATTGATATTGGAGGAGGGCTTGGTATCGATTATGATGGGTCTAAGTCGACAAATTTTGACTTCTCTGAGGCTTATACTCTTGAGGAGTATGCAGCAGCTGTTGTTAGGGCCGTTCGGATTGTTTGTGATAGGAAGGGTGTGAAGCACCCTGTGATTTGCAGCGAGAGTGGCCGTGCCATTGTTTTTTACCATTCGATTCTGGTGTTTGAGACTTTGTCTGAGTCTTCTCCCAAGGAGGAATCTGATATATCGTCCATTGGGTTGCAGTATTAACTGCTCCGGTTCAAGCTCCTATTCATGATGCTCCTTCAAGTAAGATTCATCATCCTGTGCTTGAGATAGACCATTCCCAGATGAGCTCATCTGTTGTTGATGGTGCAAATGAAGCTGTTATTGAAGCTGAAACTAGCACTAATGGTTCTAGTTCTGCTGGGGTGCCTTTGCCCGAAATATCGGAATGAAAAAGCAGGCAACCTTAGTTACTGTGGCTTATAACATATTGCTAATAATAACACTGAGCTGCAAGGTCATTCTTTTTATATGGCTTAGAGCAATCCTGATGGCAGCTTGTGTTCGAGAAAGAGAAATTTCTCTGAAGCTTATACATTGCTAGGTTCTGCATCAATTGTTCATCGGATATGGGGCTCCTGTTTTACTATTTAATTTGCCGGGTTGTTGAAGTTTCTTACGCCCGCAATGATTGTATCTGCTGTTGCTGTTGGTCTAGTTGATGTTGCTCCGGTTGCTGCCGCCAAGGAAGTGATGGTGCCTGTTGTTGCAAGGCAAATCTGTGGGTTTTCTGTGAAAGAGATCTATGAGATCTGAATTTGACGTGAGAAAGTTAATTTGCAACGGTCCAATTTGATGATGTGAGGAGGAAGACAGTCAGTGGGGTGTTTTAGGGGGATTGATTGGGAGATTGCACTTATGTGGAATTGAACTTTGGGTATGATTTATGGTCATTGGGTTGCATATTTGGTCTTCTGAAGTTAAAGAATTGGGGAATTTGTCCTCTGTTTGATTTGGTGTTGGGTATTCTTCATGAAGAAGTTGTACTGTTCACTTGTTTGATCTTGAGTTCGTGACTGTTTGTCACTTTCTGTCGCAATTGAAGTGAGGTTTTTTGTTCTGTGCTTGAGGTGTTCGGAGTTACTTCACCAACAGATTCCGATGTTGCCTCCGTCATTTTGATCTGCTTCACAAGCAGATTCCGACCGTCGTCTCTGCCATTCTGTGCCACTCCAGCCGCTTGATGTCAAGAATGCATTTTTCAATGGCATTCTTGAGGAGGAGGTACATATGTCGCTTACCTTAAAGAGATCTTGAAACCTATGGTCTCAAGCAATCTCCTGTTGTTTGGGAGGCCCACACTTGAAGAGATCTTGAAACCTTTGTATGGTCTCAAGCAATCTCCTGTTGTTCAGGAGGAGGGCTTCGAAGTTTGTCACCTGAAGAGATTGCTTGAGACAAGCAATCTCCTGTTGTTCAGGAGGCATTCTTGAAGAGAAGATACATATGTCTATCACCTGAAGAGATCTTGAGACCTTGTACGGTCTCAAGCAATCTCATGTTGTTTAGGAGGAGTCCTCCAAGATATGTCTTTGATATGTTTTCAGGGTTCTGAGTTGTTTGGATGCAAGCATGTTGACTCATCAATGGTTCTTAAGATCAAGCTGATATATGTTCGGATGGTATATCTAGCAAGTTGGGCATGTTTGATATTTATGCTCAAACTTGAGGAGGAGTGTTAAAATAAGAAGAGACCCAATCCTGAGGCCCAGGCCCGAAGGTGATACTGAGGCCCAGCCCGAGGATCCTTGCTAGTATATCTAGGTCTGCACTCAAGTTCTGTTAGCAAGTTGTGTAGAAATGTAAACCTAGTTCTTGGATTGTAAAAGGCGGCAGCCGCCCCGGCTGCCGTCGTAGCCATGACGGCTACTAGAGTTTCTGTATTCTAACAATATTATTAGTAGTATTAGTATGGCAAACGAATATCTTGAGAGGATCTCCCAAAGTCAATTAGAAAAGAAACTTTAGCTTTGTTCTTTCTACAGTTTTCTAAAGCATTTACGACGTTTTCTTCTTGAAAATTTATAAAATGCTCTATATACCCCTAGAACACTAGTAAGGTTTTCCGAACCGGGAACCGCATCAGAATTGATTTTTTCAAAACTGATACGGTTTATCGATTCGAATGTGAATTGGTCCGGTTCAGCCCAGTTTAGTTCGAGTAAAGGGTGAAGGGTTGGGACCACTCGGGACAATTCAAGTAGTGAACCGGTTCGATTAAAAAACAAAACAGCTCAGACAATTCAGTCTGATTCAGTTCGATTTGTTGAACCATGAACAAAGGTGATGATAGTTCTTTGATTCACATGGTTTTGGCCAATTCTCAAGTTTCTCAAGTTTGATTTTGGCCAATTCTCAAGTTTCTTCTTTCTCATTAATTTGATTTTTTTTATTCCTAATCCTTTTGTCTTATTTCCATCATAGTTGTCGTGTTTTTCATGTCGCAAATCAAAGGTGCATAAAATTTATAACAAATAAGCAACTACTTCTTTTTCTTTCCTTTCCTTCTAATTTTTCATCTTCCCTTCTATTTTTTTTATTTTTCTTTCCTCTCTTTTTTCTTTTCCTTTTCCTTCTTTCTTCCTTGTAGAGGAGTCTTGTGCCATTTTCTAGATTATTGTGAGTAAAAAGAACTCAGCATCATAAAATGTGCACGTATGTCTCCGTATTGAATTAGTACCACACAAAAAGAATGTTTCATTCTTCTTTCTGCTAAATTCCAGTTCCCTTTTTATTACAAATCCCTTTTTATTTTTTTTATGTAGATATAGCTGGGCGAGAAAACTAGAGAATGTGCAATGTACACTAAAATTACTGAAGATGGGACGTTGATACGTTTGAGATGATAAGCACCGAACATCAGCTTATGACTTTCTGGGGAAAAACAGACGTTTGTGAAAGGAAAAAAAGAAGGAAGAAAGAACATACCACACCTTTGAAATCAACGAGAGTCACTCGCGTTAGCTCAAAACCATCCTTCGTAACACACTACAACATGAGCAAAATTAATTAAAATAACAAAAACTCGGACAATGAATTTAGAAGCAAAATAATGATTGTGTTGTAGCAAAACCAAATAAATATCTCGAACAGAAATCCTCTTTCCAAAAATCACACATCATGTAAGGACCAATGAGATAGGCTATAGTTGATTACACAAGCGGGCTCCAGGGATATGGATTGGAGAATTAGGTGAAGCATTGGCTTAAAACAAGAGACGCAATCATCCATTCTACTGTGGAAATATGGTTAACTTGAGATCATTTTATTAATGAGTTTAAGGTTGAAAAGCATAAAATACTCAACATGAAAGGGGATTGGATAACTAATCCTATTAATCTCATGTTTAGTTGAAAAAATAGCACATAGAGGGATAACCCCTCAAATCCCTTCAACCGTGGAAATATGGTTTACTTGAGATCACTTTAGTGATGAGTTTAAGGTTGAAAAGCATAAAATACTCAAGATTAAGAGGGATTGGAAAACTAATCTTATTAATCTCATGTTATGATAGAAAAAATAACATCTGAATTACCAATCCCATTTAGAGGTATAACCCTTTCTAATCTCTTCACTATCAATCTCATCTCCCCTATGGTATTATTAATCCTACTTGTTGGGATAACTACTTGAATACCACTGATGTCGATCATCCAACGCCCACCGCTCAACGCCACCCTTCGACAGCCGCACGACTACCTAACGCAGTTCGTCGACCGCCGACCGTCACCCCAATCGACTATTGATCGGTGCCTGTCGGCCGCCGATCGACTATTGATCGTCGCCCCCTGTTGACCGCCGACCGCCACCCTACCCCCAACGGTCGCCCTACCCCTCCCTGCACATCGCAAGACCGCAGTAAAAATAGACTTATGTTGAACTTCAAGTTCATAATCCCATTTGTACTAAACATCGTTCATGAAAGACAGGGATGGCATGCATACCTAATCCCTATATTAATAGTGAAGGGATTAATAGTCCCCTCACTATTTATCCTGTCTTATCCCATCCGTACACCAAACGAGGCCATATGGACATGATGCACCTTTCTTCGTCCAGAAGATAAGTTGATTCAAGGAAAGTCGCAAGAACAAAGGGTCGGGAATGCTAACAAAGATATCATTTATTACCTAGTAGAGCAAGAGTAAGAAGAAAGAAACCAAAGCAAAACAAGACAGACTGCAGAGCTACTTATAGAACTTCACAAAAGCCTTACCATCTCACAATCAAGTGCCAACAATTCATACGGTAAAGATCCAGATGGTGTGGGGAGAGTGGACAAAAAACCTGGAGATGAAGAATAAGCAACATGAAAAGATGGGGAGCATAACAATTGAAAGTAAATAGGCAATATTGTTGCTCCCATACCAGCTTGAGAATGACAGTATCCGTTATCCTCCATTTGTTTTCTGGTAAGGGTATAGTATGCAATAGGGAATGGTGCATCCTTTATGATCTCAGCTAATGACAATGAGTCCGATGCAGAGGAGCTAGATTCTGCAAATCATAGGTGAAAAATAATCAGACCAGCAAATCTCATGACACATCATATCACAGACCGTGTATCTTCTTAAGTTCTGAAAACTAATTTTAAGAAATAAAGAATTGAGGAATTGTTGTTTGACTAGACTCATTTGGCTGATTGAATTGAACCAATTGACCAAGAAGGTTCGAGTCACTGGACCTGCTTGCTCAGGATAATGGAGGTCCGTGGTTCTCACAATATTTATTTTTTCTGACTAATAGGCTGTAAGGAAGTATTCTGTAAACCATGCTTCAGGCGATTCTGAAAAGGCAATCGATCAATATACAAGAATCGACTCTGTATATAAAAACACGATTGTCTTAGCCTGTGAAAGCTATTACGTTATTCCTCATTTACAAGTTAGTATTCATGGACATCATTCACTATGTTCTCAAAAATATCAAAAGTGGCTGTTGACAACTCATCTTTCAGTTCAAGACAAGTCATAAATTGATGAACACGCTGTTTTAAACACACATACCCAAAACAAAAGTCAGCACAATGGAAATACATAAGCAACGATTAAGAAAGGCAGGCAACAGGAGCAACACATTCCGTGATTAAATTGCACAGAGATGATATCAGAATCCAATTTCAAAAGAAAATAATAAGAAAGAGATCTCTGCCATGATATACTCCCTCCATCCAAATGCCAAATGCAACACTTTCATTTTTGGACCATCTCATTCGAATTGCAATCTTTCCTTATTTAATAATTTTTTCGATATAAAACTACCAAAATACACCTGCTTTATATCATATCAACCCACCCCATCATCGTTTCTCTTTCTTCTTCTTTCCATACACTATCAAAAATCCAAACTGATGATAATAGACCCATTATATTATTTATATCTCAACACTTCTCCTCACACGAAAACCCACTTGGGTTTTGCATTGACAAATACATTGGCCCAACACTAACCAAATATCACACAAATATCACAAACACAAATACAACAACAACTGGGGATTGCAGGATTCGAACTCGTAACCTCACTGTCACACCTGCTAAAAGTTTGAACAGATGATAGCAGACCCATTATATTATTTGTATCTCAACACTCCCCCTCACGCGAAAACCCATGACATACTCCCTCCGTTCAAATGTCAATTGCAACACTTTCTTTTTTGGATCATCTCATTCAAATTACAATATTTCCTTATTTAACAATTCTTTTGATATAAAACTATCAAAATACCCTTATTTTATATCACATCAACACATCCCACCACCGTTTCTCTTTCTTTTTTTCCCTATACACTCACAAGGGCAAATTGGTCATTCCCCATGCCGTGAAATCACTTTTATCAAAAATCCGAAATGATGATAGTAGACCCATTATAATATTTATATCTCAACACTCCCCCTCACGCGAAAACTCACTTGGACATTGCATGGACAAATGCACTGACCCAACACTAAACAAGTGTCACACAAACACCACAAACACAAACACAACTTGGGATTGTATGATTCGAACTCGTAACCTCACTGTCACGGCTGCTAAAAGTATGAACAGATGATAATAGACCCATTATATTATTTGTATTTCAACACTCCCCCTCACGCGAAAGCCCACTTGGGCTTTGCGTTAACAATGCACTGGCCCAACACAAACACAAACACAACAGTTGGGGATCGCAGGATTCGAACTCATGACCTTACGATCACACCTGCTCTGATATCATGTTGTGAAACCACTTCTACCAATAGTGATTTAAACAAGGACATAAAGTAAGAATATGCTCCACATAACATGTAGAACTACGCAGGATCATAGAGCGAGCATTAGAGGCAAGCCCTCGTGAATAGTTTGCACAACACAGTGAAGCAGAAAAGATGTCAAAAAGTTAAAGTACACAACCTTTTTCAGGAGATGGGTCACGTTTCTTTGAAACTGCACCACCTTCATTTCTTTTTCTCTTCACTGTGCACGTCAGAAGCGCATCTATTGTCTGCATTCCATCAGATACACAGCTGAAAAAATATGATGAAGAAACAGAATACAATTAAAAGATTAGGAACGACGTAGATATTTGGATAATGAAAACGGACAAAAAAGGATCACCACAGCTTACCTAAGTCCAAGAACGGGCCTAGGGTTGCCACAGAACTCTTTCAAACTAGAAAGCAATTTCTTCTGAGACATAAACACAGCCGCATCAAGGCCTGGGACATAAAGTAGAACCACTTTGGGAATCAATGGTTTGTTCTGCAAAAAAATAAATATAAATAAATAAATAAAATCGAAGTCGCAAATGTCCATAAAAAAGAATCATGCAGAAAATAAGACCTTGCTACTGTTCCGATTCGAGAGCAAGGGTTAGAAGACAAAAGAGTCCAACCCATGTCAAACGATTCACAAGTACATGATGCCCTAGTATATGTTAGCAATGCATTAGGCAATCTGCAGTGCATGGTTGCACGAAAAAGTAAGGAATCTGCCACTTTCTAGCAAAAACAGAACAGAAACTGCTCTTCCAATCACTACGAAGTAAATAAGAATCAATATTGATTACCATCATGAATCTATGAGCAGATGAAATCACCTAAACGCCAAATTGAAAAAAAAAATATGAAGCACAAACTGCTGAAAAGAGGAAATCATGAAAAGAGAGAATATATCACGTGCATACTTTGATAAACACCCACGAAGGCAGCACACCATCAGCAAGAACCCATCTAACCAGTCCTTGAACATCCTGCATGACACGCAAGATGCAAAAGTGAATTCATATAAGATGAGGGAATGTCAAAGAACAAAATATTAAAGAAGAGAACTCTCTGCAGATTCTAAATACCTGTATATTCAAAGCTGAGTGAGCTTCTGGACTCGAGAATGAAACTTCAGCCCTTCCCTATCAACAAAAATGTGGCATATTGTTATGACTTTATGCGTAACGGTTGATACCACTCCTAATTCACTACAGAATGACCTACAGATCATACAACATACAACCAGAAATCTAAAAACCAAAGATATTGTCACAACTGAAGGGAACCTATGATTCAAAGATAAATGGAGCATAGAATCATTTTAAGGTGATCGCCCACATGGCCGCAATCCTAGACAATTTATTCTACAGTCCAACCATAAGACGTCGAGTTATATGTTTATGTTACTGTAAGTAATTATCACAAAAAGTAAAATCTTTTTATAATCTACTGCATGAAAAATACTACTCCCTCTGACCCAATTAACATGCAAGTATACAACACCTCCACTTTTTGCATTATTCAACATGTTTTTAGAGAACTTCGTTTTTCCTGTCTTGACGATGCACGAAAATTACACCGTAGAGCCCGTCAAAATGCACAACTTAAACTATCATTAATATTTCACGAGAACTTTGCGAAAAACGATGTTTGATCGACCTACGACATGAGTCAAAGCTCACATTGACAAGTGTGCAAGTCAAATGGTTGCATCTAAATTGGGACGGAGGGAGTACAAATTTTATCCACATGTCCACTCATCGAATGAAGTATCAATAGAAAAGCTTTTGACCCCATCACATATCCATCAATCCTCATTTCAACTGAAAAGCACAAACTATAGCCCAACTACTAAACCCAAAATCCATCCAAATATCTCTAAAAAAAAATGGCACCTTTAACAATTCCATAACTAGCCCACAAGTTCCTCACTAACCAACACCAAAAGCACCATCGATTCTGAACCCACGAAACCAAATCAACGCCAAATCATACGAGGGAGGGCAGAGGGGGACAACCTCGGGGCCATATACGTCGAAGTAGTTCTTGTTCTGGCTGCTGCTCTGATTATTCCCCGACTCATCGTCGTCGCCGTGGAAGACTAGGGTTTCGGGTTCGGTGGAGTTCATCGCGAATCGTGAGTCGGAGTAACAGTGGCACCTGACCGCCGCCGCCGGCACCAGAGCGCCGCCGGTGCAATGGAATTGGGAGTACGAGCGTGAAGGTTTTGGGCGGCTTGGTGTTGGGAATATTATGTGAGCATGAAAACGGATTGAGATGTTCATGATTTAGGTTTAGTTATTTTGCACGGTAAGAGGGATAAACTTACGTGAAGATAGTCATATCCAATTGTAAAGGTTCAGATTTTATGTAATATTATTTTCATTTCAAAATAATTAAATTATTTTTTATTTTGATCTTTTTTAAAATATTTATAATGTTTTTATTTTAAAAAAATAAAAAATATTATATGATTAGAAATTAAATAAAAAGATAAAACAATTATGTCATTAAGAATTATGATAAAGATAAGAAGGAGCTAAATTTCAATTTATATGTAAATCTTATAATGGGACAGAGGGAATAAATTTTTTTCACAAAAGATTTTCTTTAATATATTTTTTTAATGATTTTAAATCTCAATTATAGATTCACCTAACAACACACAAACTTATGTATTGGTAACATCAATTTCTGTTTACCCTTAATCATTTTAGCTATTCAAGGCTATATAGATTTGACCCAAAATCAACCCATTGTACTATTAAAGCATTTTCAGATCCGGACTATTCATCGAACAGAAAAATAGTACGGGTGGGTAGGTCATTGGAGTTATTGAAATGTGACGAAATAATTACTATATAATATATTATTTATTAATCACAATAATTATTGTAGTTGATTTTTTTCCTAACGGTAGAATTGCAAAGATCACTAAACTATGATCCTCATACATAATATCAAAACATTTTTTAAGATAAAAACACAAACATAGTAAATGAAGAGATCCGTTTAAGTATTATTCTCTTCGGGTCTCAGATAAATTACGATATATTGATCTAATAAGATTATTAAAATTTGTATTGATTTTGTGATTTGAAGAGAGAGAAAAGTCTTGAAAAAGAAATTGATATAATATAAAATAGATTTATTTTCGATTTTTAATCAATTTAAGATTACTAATTATAAAAGTGTTATAATTTGTAAAAAATATTCATTTTTTGTAATATGTTATCATTTATCTGAAACAAAAAATATTATATTTTATTTTAATTTTTTTCTTATTTATTCTTCTACTTTGTTCTTGTTGGTTTAGGATCGTGATGGTGGTGTGGTGAGACACAATGAAAGATTGATGGGAACACTTCTTTTTCTGATTTTGGCGAGGTACAAATCTAAGCTTACGATTTTAAACTATTTAAAGGAAAAAATCCATGCTTTGCAAAACACGTTTTTTGTACAAAAAACGTGGAATTCTAATAGTGACCGGTGGTGATGAACAATGCACGCGTGTTATTGTACATGCGTGTTTTTGCTCAATGTCAAGGTTACGGCTAAAGGTTCTTCTCCCAAAGATTACAACTCTTCTTCTTCCTTCTTCCTCTCTCATTGTCATCTTCTTTATTTCTCATTATTCTATTACTAATTTTGCGAATTCCCGTCATCAATATATAATTATGTTTTCTAATTACTTTTGGATTTAAGATTATCAAAGGGAAATTAGAGGAAAATGCTCTAATTTTGCGCATTCGACTCAATCGTCTAAGATCGACGAAACCATTTCGGGTGACCCGTTCTTACGATTTGATCGTCGGATCATCGGTTTTCAATAGCTTTCAACACGGGACGAGTTGAATGAGTAACTCGGACCATTCCAAGAACCGGATGGCGGGTTTTCCAGTTGAACCAACTACTCCGCTTCAGGTTTCATAACATTGTATTTAAGTGATTTTAAAAGACCCAATTATACATCTTTAACATTTTCCTTGATGCGAAAATCCATTTGGGCTTAAAAGGATCAAATGCCAAATGAGCATCACATATTAAGCAATAATGAATTGGCGAAGCAACATTGGAGTTCGTGATGTCAATGTCACATTATTTTAATTACTAACATGTTGACATGTTGATAATGTGACCAAATATGTAGCTTAACAACATGGACGTACTTGATTTTGGAAGTAGCCCTAACGAATTTCATACATTTTTAGTGTTGATGATGTAAGCCAAACTTTGATCAAGAAAAATCTCACCTTCATAGCACGACCAAAATCACCTTTGTAACACGACCAACATATAAACACGAGGGTGTATAGAGTGGTTTAATAATCAGCCCTAAAAAGTAGGTATATCTACGTTGTTTGCTATTCTGCGTTTTAGTGTTTATATGCACGTGTTTGATACGACAAGTTGAAGATAAATCTCCAACACAAGATTTGGATACACTTCATTCCCTTAAATCTTTCATAATATATTTTAATCCCCAACATCAAATTCATGAACATTTTACTCAACCTAGAATCTTGTCTCTAACACACCCTGTTCCCCCATATTCCTCCATTATTCATCATCATTTTCCTTCATAATTTCATCAACACGCGGGTGAATCAAATTGAATATTTCATCGTCACTCAATTCCTGAACTTCTTTTCTTCAATTTCACCAACCCACTGATAATTGCATTTCCTTCATCAAATTTCTTTCTTTCTTTTCACAAATCGAGGTGCATTTTTTTCATTATTTTCATCAAGTTGAGCTCAAATTTGGGACAATTGTTGGTGATTTTTTGTGTGATTTGTTATAGGTAGTCAAGAATTTTCTCAAGGACTCGACATCGAGCTCCTTGCTCTTTGTAAATTTGAAAGTGAGCGTCATTCTATTTCTATCTGCAAAACAATATCCTTATTAAATATGTATATATTATTGAGAAAATTCTATTCACATTGAAGTTTAAAAAATGAGTATAATCACATATACAAATCCTGTGTCAGTTCACTCTTTTTAGATTGTCGACTACTTCATGTCTCCAATAGATGTGCGGTACGCTGAGTTAGTACCGTGATTTCTCTCCTTTGTGAGCGGATGGAAGTCCCGGGGGTGACGTCCCCGAAAGATAAGTAGGATATCTAATACGATGTAAAACTGTGTTTGTGAAGAAAACGGCATAAAGGAGTAGAAAGTCGAAGTGTTTCAAGCGTACGGGCCGTTTGGGCTCCTATTGGTATGCAAAATGTATCTTTTCTCTTATTTTGTGGGTATATATACACAACTCATGTAATGAGTCAATCATAGAAAGAGCGATCTAATACAAGTTGTAATTTTCTTTTCATATAGTGTTTTGTCATTGGGTTTTTTTATGGTGTTGTGAGTTTTGTCTTCCGATACTCGGGTTTCACATGTAAATTCGTGTGTTGTGCATTGTTCTCTCCTAATCTAGTATCTTCAATCTTTTCACACTCATCGCCAAATAGTTTTGAGTTGAGGCCCGAGAGGTTTATTATGGTATCAAGGTCCAACGGCCCAATGCTTCGTGCCACCAAATATGTTTGTGTTTCAGGTCCAAAGAAGACATTAGCGTGAGAGAATCTGTTAAGAAAACTTTATCCATATTGAAATTTGAAAAATAAATAAAATCATGTATAAAACTCTAGTGTCACTTTATTTGATTGGAACTAACCTTAGAGAAATTTTAATGTAAGCCAACCTTTGATGAATGTAAGCACCGCAAAAATCTCCTTCATAGCACGGCAACATTTCTGAAAATGTAAGCGTAGTGAGTACGAACGGCCCATCACAAACCAAGCACAAATTTTGTACAACAGAAAAGAACTATACAAGGTCCTTTCTATCTACAAAAGAACAATCATGAAATGTGACATCCAGTGACCTATAAACATCATGGATGTATCTTCGACATTCGCATTTATCATTAGATCAATTTATGGAAATAATGGTCGGCATAGCATTTCGTTTTCAGATAGGGAATGTGTTAAAATTCGTTCAGTTGCGACTGGCCGCACTAGTATACATTATATTTGTTGAAGAACAACTTGGTAACCGTTGTGTCGTCGTGCAGGAGGTTAATGTCTAGAATGACCCTCGAGTAGAACAGTAACAAGTAAACGTACTTGATTCTGTCGAGAAATGTTTTGCGTTGGCTGTTATACTCGAAACAATAGAGCCAAAATGATGAGAACACACAGGTTGGGCTGGTATGGAAGCCACACGAGTAGAAACTTTTGCGATAAGCTGACGGACCAAATTTATGCTCACATGACTAGTAATATGGCAATACCAGTGGCCGCTAGGGCTTCTATCAGACTTGTCCTTGGTTTAAAAGGCGATATTTACACACAATCGATCTTGTGGTTCTCATATACAATGTCTGGTGCATGCCAAAATTCGGCATTTTTTATATATACGTGCAAGAGTGCATTTAGTAACCATACAGCCTCAAGGGGAATTTAGTAAGCACTCCCTAAGTCACTCCTTGAACAAAAATTCTACTCTTTCATCCTCTGATTCAGTTTGCTCGCAGGTACACCCTCCAATAGGTTATACTTCATAATTTAGTTCTGTCGAAAACACGTTGATGTAGTTTTATACTATGTAGAGTCAATACTGTCCAAGGCCAACGTTAAAACTTACAAAGTCATTTTTTATCTCAGTTTCTATAATATTGTCTCTGCTAGAGGCGATATGATGGTAGATATCAAAGAGAAAAAAACTGGACTTAAAGAAACTTTTGCACCACGACCAGAGAAGTTCAGCAACAAACTGTCTATTCTTCTTCAATTGAACAATGACAGAGCTGTGACACGAGCAACTTCCTTGCAACGAGGCCAAAGCTTCGAGCTCAAGAAAGAGCCACAAATACTCGCAGGAAATCTTCGGAGGACAAGGTCCTTGAGCACTCAATTCGTAGTCGACATTGATCCGCTCTCTAGCCACTATGTCAAGCAAGCTGGATTTTTCAGCACTGGTGAGAGCAAGAACCAAATGCTGGAAGGAGCCACCATGTCCTTTAATACAATCTCATCTTCGCCCCAACTTAATCTTGGTAATTAACTAACTTTTTGCCTTGTGGAATTTAGACAATATTTTTTTTTTCAATCTTCAATATAGTTAGGCCAGTGTAGAAGGCTCTCGTTTACTTTAGGGTCTAGATTCTATATGAAGGAACTTTTAATGCTATGGTATCTGACAAATGGACTAAACTCATCCTTTTGAGGGTGAGGAACACTGATCTGTCAATTATTTTCTTTGAATACAGCAGCAAATGAAGATGATGAGGATTCAGGCACTTGGAACAATATACCCGTTGGATTATCAATATGTCTTAAGGTGACAGTAAATTCTTCCACTACACTATAAGTTCAAACTTGCCATTGAAAAATATCAATAGTGATTATTAATAGTATCTTAGCATATGCCTGATTCTGCATATATTCTGCCTCATAAAAAGAATGGCACGTTGTCCCAATTCATCCCAAGCATTATATATAAGCGAGCTCTTGCTATTTATGTGGGACGGAGGGAGTAAAAACATTATCGTAACTCCATAAGGAGGAACCTACACTATCAAAAGTTTTTAAGTCTAGGACAAAAGATCTCCAAATATTATTCTTAACATTGCCTAGGATAATAAGTACAATGGATACTTCTCATGCTTGTGATACAGTTCCAGGATGTGAAGTACAAGGTGACCGTGAGAGGACAAAATAGCTCTGGGACTTCAGAGAAGTGCATACTACAATGCGTAAGCGGCTCAGTGAATCCCGGAGAAGTTCTTGCTCTTATAGCTCCATCAGGAGGTGGTAAGACCACTTTGCTCAATCTCCTGAGTGGAAGGGTCAGAACTAACAGTGGTACCATTATGTACAATGGACAACCTTACTCCAAGTCGTTAAACCGAAGGTAAAAAAATCGGTTTTCCATTGCCAAAGTGGTGGCAGTTTTTATATGCGATTGAACATATCTAGGCCTTTGATTCATTACATTGGGTTTGAAGATAGTCAATAATTTGCGGAGGTTCTGATGTTTTTTTTTTTTCCAGAATTGGATTTGTACTGCAAGATGACCTTGCTTTCGCTCACCTCACGGTGAAAGAGATGCTGACTTATGCAGCTTTACTCCGTCTTCCAAACTCATTAACCAGAAAACAAAAGAAAGAACGAGCTATGAACGTGATAAGTGAGCTTGGCCTTGAAAGGTACAGTATCCACGGAAAAAGTTACCATCTGATTAAGACATTAAGAAGTCGAAAGCACGTCCCAGATGTGATTCTAACCATTTCTGATATTATGATCTGTCATAATTATGACTTATAGCTGCCAAAACACAATCATTGGAGGAACATATATAAGAGGAATATCAGGAGGGGAGAGGAAAAGACTCTGTATCGGCAACGAGATTCTACTGAACCCATCTCTTCTTCTGTTGGACGAACCAACATCTGGTCTCGATGCAACAACTGCGCTTCGGATAGTTCAGATGCTGCAGAATTTAGCTAAGGTGACAACAATCAGAATTACTATTAAGCATCATTTTCCATGGCCAATAAAACAAAATGCTGTATTAATTATTTGAGCAAGAATCTGTAACTTCGTAGGATGGGAAAACAGTGATTACCACGATTCATCAGCCATCGAGCAGGCTGTTCAGCAAGTTCGACAAGCTGATTCTTCTGGGAAAAGGGAGTTCACTTTACTATGGAAAAGCATCTGAGGCAATGAAGTACTTCTCATCCATTGGATGCACTCCACTCATTGCCATGAACCCAGCAGAGTTTCTGATTGATCTAGCAAATGGAAACATAAATGATAAGTCGGTTCCATCACAGTTGGAGGACAAGTATTCACCAGAAGGACAAAAACAGGATACTCGAGACCGAAGGCCAACACCGGTCGAGGTACATGAGGTTAGTAACTAGTATGGTTGGGCCCAAGAAGGACAAAAAAAAAAACAGTAGATACCAAATAGCAAAAATAGTATGCATGAGTTATGCTAGAAAGAAAAAAAAAATAGATTCTTCATAGAATTTGCTTTGGATCTTCATACAATACTACAAGATGCTTTTAGTAACTCTGCTAACAAATCTGTTCCTTGAGCAGTACCTTGTAGGGGCTTATGCAGAAAGATCTGCGAAGATGAGAAAGCTCAAATTCCTGACCAGATCTTGCCTCCATCAGTCGGAAAATGGATATGTGCGGCAGTCAAGCGAGGGCTTAGAAGCAACATGGATAGAACAGTTTCTGATTCTTTTAAAACGAGGATTTAAAGAGAGGCGCCATGAGTATTTCAGCAAGGTTCGTGTCGCACAAGTTATCACAACTGCTCTGATCGTGGCATTACTTTGGTGGCGTTCTGGTTCTCCATCTGATCCCAAAGGATTCAAAGCTCAGGCAAGAAACAATGCTAAAATGATCATCAAAGACTATATGAAGCTGCGATTTCTGAATCCTGGCTATTGTCCTATGCAGGCAGGGCTGTTGTACTTCATGTCGGTCTTTTGGAGCTTCTTTCCTCTATTCATGGCCATCTTCACATTCCCGCAAGAAAGGGCGATGCTGGCGAAGGAGAGATGGGCAGAAATGTATAAGCCTAGCGCATATTTCGCGGCAAGAAACACAAGTGACCTTCCATTAGATCTCCTACTGCCTACGGTTTTCATGTTGATTGTGTATTTTATGGTGGGACTCAAACCGAGCTTTACCGCATTTTCACTTACTTTGCTTACAGTTTGCCTCAACATTGTTGCTGCCCAGGTAGTTCAATGTCTTTTACTTATCATTCTATGCGACATTATGCACCTTTGACTGTAAATGGATCCAACCTGCAGGGCTTAGGGCTGACTATTGGCGCAGCTTTCATGGATGTCAAGAAGGCGTCGACTCTAGCATCAATACTTGTCATGACTTTTATGCTTTCTGGAGGATTTTTCATCCAGGTAAACTAATATATTGACTAGAATTTAGTTCACTTATTCAGGTCAGCTTGAAGAAGGATGAGCTCAATCCTCTCCTATGCTCAAACAGCGATCAGTTTTTCGCCCTCGGAATCGGAAAGATTTGAAGACAATAGATCAAGACAATGCACAACTAGAGCGCACGAATTTAATGTGGGAAAATTCGAGCACCGAGAGAAAAATCCCACAAAAACTTCACCACAAACCGTGGTAACAAAACACTGTGTGAAGAAAAGATTACAGAACATATCAGAAAGTATTAAATCATAACTAAACCCTAAAAACTCATCTGGACACATAATAATATGAATCTATTAATAAACCCATAAAAGATATGATTTAAATAAATCTAATGTCACAAGTATACCCCGTGTGCAGAAACATCAGACTTCCACGCTTCCAAAATGTCCACAAGCATCCTAGTCACATAGCCACCATCTTGCACGATCGTGCTAACTTGCAAACGTCCTTTCTTTATCGTTTAGTACTTTCACGATATTACATCATATTACATATAACGTTTTGTCCATGAGGACGCTGCCCTTGTACTCCCGCCGGAGGTGGAGCGGGACCCCATATTTTGGTGAGCGTAGGTCATATCCGTTGTGGATGTGAAGTAATCGACAACTTCAATATGATCAGTCAAATTAATGGCTAATAATAACTACAAATTTTGATGCAGAATGTTCCATGCTTCATGTCATGGCTACGTTATGTTTCTTTCAACTATCACACATATCGACTGCTCCTGAAGATTCAGTTCCGATGCTTCGAGCACAGCCCTTGTCGGAATCTAACCAGCGAAGATTGGGGCATCAGGGAAGTTGGAACCTTGATCATCATGGTCATTGCATATCGTTTCCTGGCATACTACTTGCTAAGGAGGATGATGTTCCGGTGACTTTAATAGACAAAACTTTCCAAGGTTTAGCCGCATTGCTACTTGATGTTCTGGCATCCTTGAAAGGACGATACTATTGTGTTAAAGATTGGAACACTCTCATTATTTGTATCGAAATGAAGCCATCTCTCGCCTTCAGTTTTGGTCCTTCTTGACCTTCGTGCAAAGTGTCAATACATAGACCACATATGCTTACACATCAAATAAATATTGCAACTCTTTCACGGTCGACTGCCAATCCAAAAAGCCTCCCAAGAGCTACCAAAGATTATGCAATGAAGAGATCAACTAGCAACATATGCCAATGAAATTACGGCTTAAGCATGAGAAACATTTCTAGTTCCATATGCCTATTTGCTGAATAGAACTCACAGCGCAGATAGAAATCTTCTCAGCTCCAAGACTATCAATTGAACCCAAATGCCAAAAACATTGACAAAACGATATGCTATGACATCCTGGGGAACTAATCGATCCCCAACACTCAGCAAGTTTGTTCGCTTCCTTATTGCCTAGGTCTATTTTGAAATATGAGAAAATTCAAGCATCCAAGAAATTACCCATTATGCACCCAGAATAGTAATCGCTTGCTGCACTATAGGTACAATCTCAAGAGTTTGACTATTATCAAGACCACGGACACCGCCAAGCATATATCTAGGCTACAGTTTGGAGCTTGGACTTAAGGCCATGGATAATAAGAGCAATTACTCCTCCATCACAGGATTCAGCTCCGGACTGTCGGGGACCTCGCTCGAAAGCCATAGCCAAGATTAGGAGTGAACTTCCTGGTTAAGAAAATTCATACCTAGTCTTTTTCTATATTACTGGGAAAAATATTCCAAGAGCTTCGCTGGAACAAAAATGCCAATTTTCTTAACCTCACTTATTTGTCCAAACTCATAACTGAGAAGGAACAGGAAAATATTCCAGCAAGGGTACGCTTATTAGGAGTTATGAAAGAAAGATGAGAAAAATCGGAAGTACCGTAAAAGAATTCGAACTTAGTGGCTTCATGTCGATGAGAGTAACTCTGAAACTTGGAGTTCCTACACAGCTCCAAGGTGTATTCAACCCTTGATGAAAAAATTAGCAACTAGTTTAAACATTTTCAGATTTCAGCCTATTACAATTCAGCTCCAAGGTGTATTCAACCCTTGATGAAAAAAATTAGCAATTAGTCTAAACATTATCAGATTTCAGCCTATGATCCAGAGATGTTAACTTAGCACAATAATATGCTATATTAGGGACTCAACACTAAACTGAACCAGAATTAATATCAAGCCAATCAAGCCTTGAGAGGTTGATCCAGTAGTTTGACCCTCATTAAAATACTCAGTAGGTACTAATAGTATTTAACTAATTAGAAAGTCAAATTATCACGGGAACATCAGATAACTCACTTCCTAAATTTTACCAAATGGAAAATAAAATCAACATTCTAGATAATCACGTCAAATATAAGATTTGTAAATGATGTGATGCGTACAATCTTATCATTATTTTTAAATAATGTTCAATGTTTTCAATTATAAACTTGAAGGAAGGGTATCTTATCACCGAATCAGCGATACTCGGCAGACTGCACTGCCATATTGCATACAAAACGAGCTTCTTCTTTTGTCCTCTAGTGGGGAAACCTAATGCTAGATTCGGTGAACTAATGAAGGACTAATCTAGCCTCAATCATAAGCTTAAAATAACACTTTCATTGTTAATTTGATTATTACGAGAAGTTGAGAGAGCACATATCACGAAGAGAACTAGGAATAACTTTAGCGATCCCAATGAATTAAATACGCGAATCAGAAGTCGACCAATCAAGAAAGTACACATATAATAATAACGCCAGCGATCCCGATGAATTAAATACTGGTTCGTCTCTTTGCCCAAAACCAATGATCTAGGTGGAATACGTCATGCCCCCGGTGCACTGGCCCGACTGTTGATCCTATTTCTAAAGAAAGGGTACTGCCAATGGAACAAGGTACCCGAGTTACCTCGTATCTGCTGGGTTCAATCGGATGCAGGCTCCGACAACGTTGGGTAGGGTTCAAATAGAAAAAAAGAGATGAAAGAGCATACATCTCGTTCTTCTCATATTCTATCTGTATTGGATCGGGTTCAAATTTAACCCGAATCTCAAAAAAAAAAAGGCTGTAAAAGTGTTGTGCCAGAGTCAAAACCAGGTTCCAAAAAGAGATATACCGGATAATTATTCAACTCAGACAAAACAAAAACTCTGATTTGGTAGCATCACTACGTGAATATGCTAGTATCCCTACAGTACAATTACTCAACTAAATAACCCGAACCACTCACTGCAACATGAGCCAAGCAGACTCAGGACCAGATGTAAACCGAAGCCGATCATAAGTAATTAATCAAAGATAACATGCAAGATCGAAGAAAATAGCAACATTCTCCAAACAAACCAGCACATTATAGTTTAACGTTCTGCACCAAAAGTCGAAAGAATACCAACACTACGCATTCCAAGGCCCGGGAAGCATCGTAACGAACTATTAACCATAAGTTGAGAAGATCGATGATTCGTATAGCAGGAAAGGAGGCCTACAGAAAGTCAACCCAATTGCTAGTAAGCATCAATACAGAGCGTTCAGGTTTTTGTCCATATCAACTAGTATTAATAGGGGCATAGTCTTTCATTATGGTTCAATTACCTTCACCTACAGATAACTATTTGATCCACCAAGAAAAAAATTCCAAATAATAAATAACATAGTAGCAGTGGGAGTTGGGTACCTGGTAACCTTGTTCTGTAGATATGACCCAAGCGTCGAATCCTGTATACCATACAAATCTAGTTATATCAATTGACTCTGTACATGGATTAAAAGTAACAAGACATAAAATTGTGTCCACGTCGATGAAGCCTAGCTAATAGAGGTAAAGATAAAGACATTAATCCAGATCATTCTGTCAAATATATGATTTAGGAAGGACGACATTATGCAGTCTTACCCCTTGTTGTAACAGAGAAACTATTTCCTGATTCAGGCCACATGGTCCAGGCAAGGGTTGCCAACCATTAAGTCGTTCCTTCTTGATCAATGAACCCTAGCAAACGGCTTTGCTAATATTGCCCCCTACACGCACTTGAGCTCATGGAACTGGACCACGCAGAACAGATTTACTAACCATGTCGAAGTTCCCACGGTAACCCGTCACAAATTACATCAACCTAACTTGGATCCTAGGAGTACGACTTCCTTTAACTCGGTGATCTCCATCCCCACCATGTGGATTGTAGTTTTCACTAATTACTTGATCACAACCACAGCCACCACCACGACGATTTACTTACTCCAGCTACCTTCTGGGACGAAATCTCAAGATATAGTATAGGTGCCAAATCTCACAGTCCCTTCCTCAATGAAAGTCAGCTGCAGTACAACTAGTGTTAGAGAAATGAAAACACAAAACACAAGTACCCAAAAAGAATGCCTCTCATGCATGCCCCAATAAAGAAACGCCACGTGATATCATAAGGGCATGAACTAAACTGGTTCATTCATCCATACTTCGATGATGTTGTTGGAGTCCTCAAACATCACAAACCCGAAATGAGAAAACGTTAGAATGATATATGCATCTCCGTCCTCGTCAACTTGAATGATCATGTGTCGAATGATCATTCATATCATCATCATCTCAAACGGTTCCTTGGTCCTAACGGCTCGGCGACTGCTTCCCATCAACATCGTAATCGCTACAGTCACATGCACCCATCGTAACTCTCTACAGTCCCCATCATCAACCACCTCTCTTTATAATCTCTTGTACCTCACCCTTTCCGCTCCCTCTACCCCTCTCTTTCAATATTTTTTTGTCACCGTACATAAACCATGTTTGGAGGGGGCGGAGGTGATGATCAAGTCATACAGTGGACGACTAATCCAATGGCGGTGGACAGAAGATGGAAGGCTAACATAGAGGTAGCCCCAAACTGTCCCCGTTGTGCATCCGCCAATACCAAGTTCTGTTACTACAACAACTACAGCTTGTCACAGCCCAGGTACTTCTGTAAGGGCTGCAGGAGATACTGGACCAAAGGCGGGTCCCTTAGGAACGTACCTGTGGGTGGAGGGTACAGGAAGAGTCGTCGAGCCAAGCCTACCACCAAGGCGGCAGTGGTGCCACCTATGCGATCATCAGCATCTCCATCATCTTCATCTGCTCACACTTCCGGCCACCAACCAGATTCCGAAAAGTCGTCTTCCAATGAATCCAATGGAGCTGATATTGATATGGCCGCTGTATTCGCCAGGTTCCTGAATCATGGCTCTAGTTCTTCTGTTAATGCCGATGATGGTGTCAATTCCATGGAATCCCAGCAGCGGTTGGATCGTTCTGAACAAGACTATCAACAGATACAGCGGCATCCTGATCTGGGGATGACACATGAGATTAATCAGCTGCACAATAAGATATATGAAGGAATTGATATTGTTACCGATGATTACATCACATATACTTTCAATCATGTCATGCAGGATGATGAGTTCTGGCCAGACGTGTCCAACAGTAACAGTTGGCCTTCGATAGCTGAGCTGCAAGAACTCGATGACCAGTTCAAGAATTCAACAAATCCATCGTTATTGGGCGATTCCTGGAGTTTCCCAGATATGATGTCATACGAAATCTTCCCTAGACCTGCACAGTTTTGAGCTCCACTAAGATTTCGATGTTCTATGAGGAAGCCTGGAACTGATACAAGCTTTATATGCTGAATCACCCCTACGAAGTCCCCAAGGGGAAGAAGCAAATCAGCTCCCGGGGAGACATCTGGGGAAAGTGAAACTATACTTGGATGATGGTATACTTACAACACTCTTGATGCCAATAATTAAGATGATACAGCAAATACTAGACCGTTTTTGGTCATTCTACCATAAAAATCATTTTCTGTGTTCAAATTCAGTTAAAACTGTACATGAATTACTCCTGGAGGGGGGCCCTGCTTTCAAGCTAATGTCAAATCCTGATGCATACAAGAAAAGAACATTCAGTGCATCATGTCATGTGTAACACCAGAATCCATGCATGAAATAGACACACATCATCATCTTTAGTTTCCTAGTGCCGAAGTCCTGATAGATTTTGTAATTGGAAGTTGTCCACAGCACATAAAATTGAAGAAAAGAATTATGAAAGCCGAGAAGGAAACTCAACATTGTCAAGGAATTAAGTTTTGATCCCATCTCTTGAAGTTTCAGACTGTGCTTACAAGTTTCATTGGCCAGTATATGCCATTATGCCACATGAAATAGCCCAAGATTTAAGCTTGGAGAATTGGAACGCAACACAATAGAGTCCAGGAAAGTCGCAGCACATAATATAAGGAAAGAATTGGGGCTTAGAAGAGTCAGGATGACACAAGGGAACAATGGCAGAAGTAGAGGACGATATACCGGAGAGAAGTAATAAAATATCATAGTCAGGAAGAATACAGATTGGTCATGGTTGAGCACCATGTTTGTTACGTGCTCCTTCCGTTCATGAATACAGGTTGGTTGATCAGTCACTATGACACTGAACAAAACAACTTACACGGACATGGTCAATCACAATGAATCCAAGCATGTTCAA
>LIEC01000347.1:0-44587 GCA_001925005.1 Drosera capensis
CCTATTCAAAGCTCTTTGTTTTGAATCTGCAGTTTTCACTCAGCCATAGCCGCAACTCCCTTCTCTAGCTCTCTTGTTTTGGATTTGCAATATTCCCCCAGCCACAGCCACAGGCGCAGCTCCTCTTTTTCAGCTCTCTTGTTTTTGGATTTGGAATTTTTTCTCCTCCAGCCACAGCCGCAGCTCTCCCTCTCTTTCAGCTCTCTTGTTTTTGGATTTGGAATTTTTCTCCTCCAGCCACAGCCGCAGCTCTCCCTCCCTCTCTGAAAATGCTCTCAAATGCTTTTTATATGGAGAATCTTGGTTACAAGGGCATAAAAGGAAAAACTCCAAAATTCCACAGTTGAGGACTTTGGCTGCAGGGTTCTTTTGATGGAAAACTTCTCCTTGCATACTTTATAGCTCTTTTTAGCTCCTTTTGTCTATATTCTTCATTTGATATCCTTTAAGACAAAATATAGATAAAATCAATCAAGTATGCTTTAATTTATCTCAAAGAAGTGGGAAGAATACATAAATAATATGAATATTATGCACCTTATCAACCCCGTTGCACATAATTCATGCCATAAGAGTTTTAATTTGCGTATGATTTCTCCATTCATGTGGTTCGATGAAATGACATATCCATATCACATATCTCCTGTTGTAATGTTTTGAAATCGAAGCGGAGAAGCTTGGCAGGAGAACACGTTAGTAATCCTTCTATCCATTCAATATCTCCGTTCGTTGGGTTAGAAAACCAACTACCTCCACAATGTAACATTATGTCGACCTCGTACATCGTCATATTTGTTTGTTGGATTGTTTGGAATGTGGATTAGGCTTTCTCGAAGTGAGTTTTTTTGCAAGATAGGCAGAATTTGAAACGGAGAGTGTTGCGGTGTGCAATGAAGCTGGGATTATGTTACAGATTTATATCAGAAGAACGAGTGATAGTGAAAAGGAGAAAAAATTAGTGGAATGAAAATAATTTAATTTTTCTATGGCTTTAACTTTCACTTTTTGAGTTGCTTTTGCTTTTTTTCTAATCAGTACTAATGCTTTGAATTTTTTTTCCCTTCGTCTTACGCATTGCTGGTGGTAAAGGATATATTTATTTTTTTTATTTTAAATCAATACCAAATTTCTATATATATAAAGTATCTCACATTTGATGCAACAAGAATTTTATACATAGATGAATTACACACATACAATATTATTATTCTATTATACATTTTTTGGATACATTTTATTCATTATACACATATAATATTATTTCTATTATACATATTTTTTCCAGTGACTACATCCACTGTCAATTATTGGGAGGAATATAAAGTGGGAAGAAAATACAACACAGGTTTATAAGATACAGTGGAAAGAATATCCAGTTTGGTTGATCGGTGGGAGGCATAACTTATATGTTGTTTCTAGCAACTTTTGGGTTTCCGTGAGGAGGTTTGTTCACCAAGGATTTCGATGATTGCGGTTGCGTAACCGGTGTGAAAATACTCAATGAAGGCTCTGACGGTAGGTCCTGGACAATGGGTGTGAAAGCGATACGGTTTTTTTTTCAAGACTTCGCCCTCCTGTAGCCATTGTTTGAATTCGCACATCTGAGAGTCGGGATAAAAGCCACAATTATAGTAGAATCGGCCGTAGTTATGCCTCACAATTGAACGATATACTTGTGCTCATACACTGTAGTTACACTGGACTCCATAATGTTTAGCCATGATTGTGCCCTCCGGAACAGCATAGCGGTGAAGATTAGGACTATTGGACATTCATCATAATGAGTATGAAATGATATTAGATGATTGAAGTGTTTTTTTTTTTTTTTTAATGGGATGTTTACCAGTAACCTCGA
Source organism: Drosera capensis (assembly GCA_001925005.1). Taxonomy (NCBI): domain Eukaryota; kingdom Viridiplantae; phylum Streptophyta; class Magnoliopsida; order Caryophyllales; family Droseraceae; genus Drosera; species Drosera capensis. Next base: position 1,856 of record LIEC01000347.1, read on the forward strand.
GGATCTACTTATAGTAAAATGTTCCAAGTTGGAGCGTTTTATATTTATAAAATATAAGAAACATGGATAAAATATGTGAAGAATCATCGGATAAAACGCTTTATTCTAAAGCGTTACGGGGCACAACGGTTAATAAAATTTGTACAATATTTGAAGCGTTGCTGGGCGTGGCGTTTTACAATCTGTAGCGCTGAAGGGTGTAGCGATTTACAATCGCAAAGATTTTGCAGGAGTAAGCGTTTTATAATATTAAGCATTCTGGGGAGCGTTTGTGATGTTGGTTGGCTCAATGAGTGTTACTGTCGACTATTACAAATGACAAATTATCAGCCAAAGTGTCTTGTTCCACTGCATTTTGTCCATACCTTTCGTTACACATTCATATAATACTATCCACTAACATATATGTTCCATAAAATGAGAGATACGAAAAGAATCAAACTTTCAACAAAAATTCCTGTTTCATATTTTCAAAACTTCACTCTCAAGTTTTTTTTTAATTGGTTCATATTTTATTCTTTCCCATAATTTGAAGCATATGGAATATTTTGAAGAAATATCTTACAACTTAACGGTAAATCTCGGAGATGATTTGCCTTCGGATAATTGGGGTAGCGAGTATACAGTAAATCTCAGAGAAGATTTACGTCCGGACAATTGGGATAACGGATTCAACGAGACAAGGCATGAGTGAAACAACCTCAATAATGAGATGGGTTATTTCCAGCAGGAACTAAATGAGTTCGAAATCCAGACCTGGGATATGTTTAACTAAGATTGGTATGTTATTAATTTTTTTTCTTATGTCCTTTTATCTTTCCATAATATGATACTGATTTTAAAGCTATATTATAGGTATTAGGTATTAAATGGAGATAAATCCTGTTTTTTTAATAACTATCAATTTTGTTATCATTTCTAAAAAGATAATGATTAATTCAACCAGTAGAAGATTTGACATTGTTCTGGAGTTCCATTTGTTTATTTATTTAAAAACAGAGAAAAAAGAATGTAATTGCAATTAAAACTATCGAAAGTGAAATATGGGTCAAACTATGTTCTAAGGTTGAGAATATCATAAGGAAAGCGCTTCAATTAGAAATTTGGAAAAAGATTTAGAGTGAAATTTATTCTTTATTTTTATGGGGGATATTTAATAAATTGGAAAAAGATCCCATGTCGGTACTAAGGAACTCGAATCGAGATGCTCTCGTAGCGCTTCCTAAGAGCGTAAACTTGTAAATATGAACTTTGATTTTTAGCAGAGCTTCGTTTTTTTGTTATTTTTCATGACCTATGCAACTATATCTTCCTTTTTCTTTATTCAGATAAATTTCTAAAATAAATATATTCCTCTAGATATATATGAACTCTGAATTTTCAAATACTAATAATTTGGGACTTTCGAGTAGTACAAGTATGTGTTAAACAACTATTGCACTATCATAAACTTTGAGTACTTCTTAAACTATAGTTTTTTAGATATTTTTGCATTCAACTAGATACGAAAACATTATATTAGCGTATTAAATGTACAATTATTTGAAAATATCCGTATAAAATTTAAAAAGAAATAAAAAAAAACACTAGTGAGTCTAAGCGTATCCTCTGTCAAGTGGCAGACCTAACATTAAAGTATGGTCTATATCAACGATAACAATCACTAGTGAAAAACTTAAACTCTATTTATATATCCCTTATTCTACTAAATCAGGTTGCAAATGTTACAATTTGCATCTTAACACTATGCCCTAGCGAATAATATATAGATTTGCTATATTACTAACAGTAGTGAAAATATAAAAGGGATCATTAGCAATGATTATCCATTTTTTATTTTATTAAACCCACTGATACAATATATAGAATTATAATAAATAACTCAAGAAAAATTAAATAAATTAAAATATGAAAATTACAAATGAATAGTCATCTAATACAAATATAGGAAAAAGTATTTACATATAATTGAGGTAGCCTATACGAAATTACAAGAAATTGTCTTCAACAGTTAAAACCGATTATGAACATATGAACACTGTGACTAAAAAATCAGCGTCATAAAATTTGCAGCCTCCAATTCAGAACATTCTTGAGATTAAACTATGGCAATCTTTCGTTCCCCATCCAAAAAAAGAAAAGAAAAAGAAACACATGCAATATTCGCATGAAATCTATAGCTTAATTGTTATAGAAATGTAATGTAATACAATTTTATTTTTCTCATCCAATTGCTTATAGTTTGAAAAGCAATTTTTCTTTAGTAAATCAAGTACTCCACCCAAACAACGAAAATAATACAAAAAGGTACATCTCTTTCTACGGAAACTTGCCACTAACAGAAAAAGAAGAAACGAACCACTAATAGAACGAAGAGCCCAAAAATATTGAAGATAAGAGTCGTGATTTCACCAATAAATGAACAAATCTTGCTAATATTTTTTTTTTTTTTTTTTGCTGAAGATAAGATTCGCACTCGTCCCATTATAGAATTTTTTGTCGTCAACCGTGTTTACTTTTTTTGACAAGCTTTATACTTCTCATCAAGCATTGTTACACTTACATGATTATAGTGGTTTGGTCTCAACCTGAGAAGACTCAATCGCATACTTGCAAGATACTAGACGTAGTAACGGTTTTGTCTTGATAATTAAATCATCCATACTTGCGATCGATATGGTTAATAATACGGTGTGAACGAAGTGTTACTTACACTCCAACGAAGAAACCTTCCCTACGTACGGGGACCAAAAAATGTAATTGCCCATTCATTATATAGGGGACGTATAGTCACATTGGTGGTGGTCGTTGGACGTTCAGGATCACAAATGACGTCCAAAATCATCTAGCAGCAAATAATTTGGAAGGCTACACCTATCTCGGATTGTCTACGAGTGGTCTTGCTAATTATATAATAGCAATATATATACGTCATATTAAAATACAAAATAAGACGTTTATTCAAATTATAGCACGGTTAGACAAAGAACAATGGGAATACTGTCGTGAGATGCCGTGCCTTGATGCGAGACACAGAGATATATTTATTGGCATCAAAGAGCAGGACCCAACTGACATTTGCACGATAAAATTTTTTTACAATGCAAGAAATCGTGGCAACTTCAGTCAAACAGAGGATCTCAACAAGATACAATAATTAATCCACATGTTGCAAGAGCGGGAGTATTATTATAGGTAACCAATATTTCAATAATGACATTGCTCCGATTTTGTAAACCTTTTTAAAAGCAACACAACGTGTAACATCTTCGTGCTTCGATTATTATAGGTATCGTTAGGATAGTGAAAACAATCTGGAGGATCTATTCTTGCGCATCCGTCTTTGGTGACTTTGTGTCGTGTTGTTGATGGACTCAACTTACAATAGCAACAACGCCGACATCCCCTGTTAGAAATTATAGGAATTACTTCTACAACTCTAACCTTTCGTGTTGAATTTGTTTTTCCAAGAAGAGAAAGTGTAATGTCCTAAAAAAATAAACCTTGAATAAAAATTTAAAATAAATATATTGAGATAAAAGTTGACAATGTGATTGGTTGAGGATCGCGTGAATATCTCAACTGTCGTCGGAAATATCTCAACCAACTGTCCCGTGCTTTACGTGCTTTCCACGCACGTGAAAATCTCACCTGCTTGTTGTTATCCAAACATAAACCGCACAAATTAAACTAACATCCTGAGCAATAATATGAGCGCGACGAGTACAACTGCAACAGAGAAATGGGTATGGATTCATCTCTCACTATGAATTCGTATTCGTTTAGATTTTATTTTAGCTTATTTTATTCTCGTATTATATCCGTATTGCCGGATTCCAGCGACCCGAACCCAGCCTGAAACCTGCCTGAACCCGTAGCCAAACCCGAACCCCGCCCCGAAACGCGCCTGAAACCCGCATGAAACCCATCGCGGCCCTCCTGAACCCTCGCCGTCGTCTTCGGCAGGGACTGGATCTGTGTATCCAGGCGGCGGCGACGTGAAAAACCCCTTCGCTCGACGAGAACCGCCCCGTTGAAGCCGACGTCGCGCCGCAACCCAGATCCAGCCCTCTCCGACCTTGCTCGGCCTCCTTCACCTCGCCAAAAGCCCACGCCATCGACGGCCAATTGTCGGGCGGACGTCTTATTCCGACGAAGTCGAGGCTCGCGTGCGGCCTCCTGTCTTCGGGCAGTGAAGGAAGGAAGGGGAATATTTCCTTTTGTTTAATAAAATAATTTATTATAACAATTTATCATATTCTCTTTTTGCGTAATAAAACAATTTAGTATAATGTGTTATTATAACACATTATGAGATGTATTTAGTTATACGCAAATCTATTAATATTATTTTGAAATATCGTGCAATAATATTTATATGTTGTAATATTATGTAGGTGCGACAAATACTGAGAAGCGGGATTAAGCTTGGGATTGTCTGAAGGATTTTCTGAATTTCTATAAATGACGAGTACGTGATTTTATTTATATGATTGTGTGATCACGTACTCGCATGATAAATAAAAAGAATAAAAGTGTGATTATTTGATTGACTTGATTTGTTTGCGAGAAGGGTAACGATGCAGCCTGTAGAATATTATAGAATTTAAATAACGATCTCCTGAATATTGCTTGCTCTTGATATGTGATATCCTGTGCTTTTTGATATTATTTTTGTAACGAATTATTATTTCCTGAAAATTATTAAGAACGTTATTAAATATAACGTTATATAAATTTATGAAATACCATGATGGTCACCTGCTATACATGAACTAATATGATTAATTTCATATTATATACCTGAAATATCGAATTACGAACACCATGATGGTCACCTGCTATACATGGATTAATATGATTAATTTCATATTATATGCCTGAAAATCTTGAATCCTGTTATACATGGAATTAATATGTTTAATTTCATGCTACCTGCCTGAAAGTCCTGGAAACCTGAACAATGAGGATATTCCTGTAAATAATAATAATAACTGGGAAAGTTAGGAGTCCTGACTAGCTAGGGAGGGATAGAAACCCCCTTCGCCTGCACGCAGCGGCATCAGTTGAAATATAATTGGTAGCTGTGTTTGGTTATCATTAACCATCCTGGGTCGTCTGCAGCGACAATCCTGTTTGTTTAATTGTTACTAGTATGACGATACTATTAACAATAAATTCCTGTTGTAACTTCTCTTATGTTATTAACCTGTAAAAATCATAAGAGTTATTAAAACTTGACAAAAACATGTTGCTTACCTGTAAAAAATCCTGAGAATTAATATGGCATGTCAGAACATGTCATTAACCTGTAAAAGTAATGAGAATTAACATGAATTGATACGAAATATATACGAGCCTTAAAAACCCCTAATAAAGGCTTTTGACAACGGAAAAAGAAAGGATTTACCGGTTTGACTTGAGATAGTACCTTGTGTATAATTTATACGTTTCTGCTTGGCATATGATTGCTCGGTGTTGCTTGCATTGCATTCTGTTTGCGCATGAAAAATGCATGATATAATAAGCATGCCAGACCCCTGAGATGGATGTGTATCCTGTGTTACTGGACTTTCGAGCTCACGGTTACATGTTCGTTTCAGGTAATAAAGATTCGAGGAAGGGTCCGTTACTTAACGAAGATGAATGAGTTCGACTTGTTGTAGTATTACCCTTTCTTTTTAGATATTGACTTTCATGTAATACAAGACGATGTAAGTTGGATATTTGTTTCTAGATCCTATAACAATATAAGTTGGATATTTATTCTAGATCCTATGTTTCTGATACTTAAACCCCTTGTATTCTTATTGCCTTGCTTCGAACGAAACTTTGGAGCGGTGGTAACGCCACGTGTTTAGCAGGTATTGGACAGAAAATCCTGGGGCGTTATAGAAAGAAAGGCCAACTACGATTGGGCGTTTTCTTCTCTTAGAGAAATATGGACAAATTGCCCCCACCGAGAGTAATAATCACTGATCAGGTGCTTGACCCTAATGGGAGCGATCCGTAATGTTTTTCCAGAGTCATCCAATCTTCTATGCACCTGGCACATATACAATGCCATGAAGTCTAAAGCATAAGGAATCACGAAAGATGCAAGAATCCGAAGTTCAGGTCATTGTGGCATAACATCGTGGAAGCATCAAGCATGGAGGCATATTATGCACACTTCGAAGCGCTAACCTAATCGTTAGCTGACCATACGGATCTTATGTCGTACCTGAACTACACATTGTTGACCAATCATAAGGAAAAGTTTGCCACAACGTGAACGGACAGGACTCGACATTTTTAAAACCAGACTACTGGACAAGCTAAAAGGCAAAATCCAAAGTTGAACCATTTTGTCCCGAACACAAGAAGTAACCTCTTGTAGTTTGGAAATATATGCACAAGATTATCGAAGGCCAGCTGGTTGAGATCAAGGCATCTCTACAATGGAGCTTATTCGTTACCAAACATGAGCATAATCATCCACTTCCTGTGAATCTAAGAGGCTTTTTGGCCGCCTCTGCTCTTAACTGTATAATGAACGAAATGAAGGCTTCCGAAAGAGTGCGCTACAATGCAGTAGCATGCAGATATTGGCTGACCCTAACACACGGCTTGCTGTGAGCCCACGAGATTTATGCGTACAACACACATGGAAGACAGATCCCCTTAGCGAGGATTGATCGATTTTGGCATAAACTCGACCTTAATTGCTTTGAGGACATGGAATACGAAGTCGACGGCGACGCATATGTCCCGGCCTGTGCCTTGGTGCAACAGAGATATCTCTTAGTAAACACAAATTAGAGGACATATTTTATACGTTTTGAACCAACTTGGTAACCCACATACTGAAGTGAAAGACCCGTAGAGTAAAAAAACGGATGAACATTTTGGTCCTAAGAGAAAAAAAAAAACCATGGTATTGGCTTGGTTCAGATAAAAAGAAATCAAAAGATCAACTGGATGATTCACATCCGACCATGCACCATGGGGATTTTCACGAGAACGAGGAATTTCAATGGACAAGTACTCAACCATGTTTCACACCAACAAACCAAAGCAATCCCTATAGAGGCACAAAATCAAACAAGTTGGCTGTGAAATTATTAAAAATTCTTGTGTTTCGTCACTAATCTCAGTTGTTTGTTATTTTAAAATTTGGACCATAGGTTATCCAAATGGGATGTCACAACAGAAGGACAAAATCAATGTACCTGCAAGTACAGATCCATACCCCGGTATATTGAACCCACCATTGAAAGTATCAAACTCTTCATTTGCTCTCTAATATTATAATATATCTTAGCCATGTTTGGTACCTATCATGTAGGGTATCCGGAAATTATAGATGATACAGAAGGGCATGGCACAGGATCTTTCTACATGCAAAGTGATCCGGTACCAAGTATAACAACCGCGAAGATTCCATTTATTATTTGGAAAAACCCTCACATTTGAAATTTGGTCTCAACAATATTTAATCTGGCAGAAAACTGGGGTTACATGCATGATGAAGATGGAGAACGTAATATAAAAGAGGATCCATATCAAGGTAAGGTTAAGGAATGAGACATGAATGTCTTTCAAGCAAACTGTTTCATATGGTAACTCAATTGCGGTTATCCTCTTCCCATAAATTTTCAACAAAATACACCAGCAACAAAGGGAAATGACATGATCTGTAGAGGCTTTATAGATCAATGGCTAACATCCATTCGACCATACATATCTTGCATAATCAACGTCATAGCCGATGAGAATTATGACTTTAGAAGCATCGTTGTGTCGCTAGGATTACCTGGAGGAGAGCGGGCATTCCTGATGTTCGGAATGCATTGAAGGATAATTTATTAGCTCATCAAGAAGTATACACGCAAATGTTCTATGGAGAACACGAGTTTCACAAGGCTAGAGATGCTTTGGATTGGCATACCTGAGGAAGGAGGCTCTGAAGAACAAATGAATGACGATGCTTGATATGGGATGGTTAATCGCAGATGATTACAATATTGCTATGATCTTACATTGCTCCGGAGGGGGGAGTCTAACATTGTCTCCCTTACACCAAGCTCCATCCAAACGCGGTGAAGAACGCATGATTTTCATAGGTTTTGTAAAGAGAAACCACTTCGTCTCGGTTAACGAAGTACAAGATTCTCCTATGCTATCAATGTTGGCTACATGGGAGAATTATAGAGTACAAGTGACTAAAAAGTGATATACTCCTCCTTTTAGACGAAGATTTAAGGAATATATAAAATTATGTAAAAAAATCTTCCAACAAAAAAATCCAGTACCTATCTCAAACGATGAATAAGTGAATGTATATTCCGAGTTCATTTAAATATGTTGATCATGTTTTCACGGTCTACTAACACAAATTATAGTCCTTCTTTTTTTTTTTGAAAAATTCTTAAATTAAAGCACAAAAGAAAACAAAAAAGTAACATACATTAATGCCTAAAATTAAACAACAAAGAGGAAAAAAAACCAAATTATAACCCATAAAAAAACAAAGAAGCCTAACATTTAAACTCCAAAAAATAAGCCAAACAATTATATCCCAAGGAGAAGCCCAAAAAATGCTTAGATTAAACTCCAAAAATATTGAAGGAAAGCACTTACATTGAAGACAAAAAATAAGCACAACAAAATGAATTGAAGGAGGTGTCATCCGTGCCGACGATGGCCCCTCGTTCACCTATTGCAAACAATGAATTGAATGTAGGTCTTATACTATGCAAAAACTTTAAATATTAAACTAACAATAATTATGTAATGTAGGATCCACTGATGGATACTGTGATCCCTCAAACAGCATATCATCGCCCATCTGTGAAGCAAGATCGACGTGAAACAGTATAAATTGATGAATTAAATTATGTATATCTTTGCATGAATATAATTTATGCCATATACTATATTACAACATTAACAAAACAAAACGAGGGACGATAAATTAAAAATTACCTAAGAAGAAAGACCTACAGACGAATACTATAAGCCATCGAATAGCATATTACCGCCCATCTGTGAATATATTGAGGGACATTAATAGGTTTTTAGTTCTCATAATGGAACAATTACGATTATTGGCGGTAAAACATCAAACTAAATCTTTGTAAAACCAAAAAAAAAAAAAAAAAAGTAAAATTTACCTGAAAGCCCGAGTCAAGAAACCCGGGGAATAACCCACCACATGCATGCCACCACTCGTCTGATAAAAAAAAAACATAACGTCAACAAATAATATTAAATTAGATTTTAATAAATAAAAATTAAAACATATAAAACACCTTAACAAAAATTTCGAATTTAAAAATAACTTGAAACCGACGCGGTCAAACTGAAAGTTGCCATGTATGAAGCTGGGGTCTGTAAGCTAGCAGGATAATGAGAGGCGCTCATCTGCTCCGGATACTGCTCTGTAAGCTGGGGGCGGTATACGTCAGACCCCCCCCCCCCCCCCCCCCTACTCGAATAGACGATGATGAGGATAATGACGGCGTATCAGTGCAGTACGCAGGAGGACTATCGTATTTGGCCGAATCACCAACGACCGGATATGGGAAGAAGTAATACAATTGTTCGTCCTGCACCGCGTACTGAGCAGTTTGATACAATCGCTATCGTGAGATGCCATACCCTGAAGTCTGGTCAAGTCGGCATACATGTGGGCCATGGCTGGCTCAAATTGTGCTCGTCCTCCCTCTAGTCCTATTAGACGTCTGGTTCTAAGACGATACCAATCCATGTAATCCGGCGTCACCATTTGACCGCCAACAGCGACAACTACACCGCCAAACACCCTATGATGCCGACTATCCTATTTCTTAATGGCATTCTTTTAATGCTTTGCCCACAGCACGTCGACGTTTCCCTTTCTGCTAGTCAACAAGACCTTTATGATTGTTTTTTTCAAATGTTTTTGAGAGTTTTATAGTCATATAACTCCCTTTTCATAGATTATTTAAAGTTGTTTCAACCTATTTTGTATATCATTAAAGAAACCGAATAAAATATTACTCGATTACGAGCAAAAGAGATGTTTTTTTACTCGTACTTTATTCACTCAATTATTTATGTATTTTATTAGACCTATTCTTAGTTTAAATATACGAATAAAATAACAACGATAAATTACCTGAACGGTAGTAGACCGGCAGAGATATGCTCAAAGTATGACTGCCATTTGAACCTGTCTTCCATAACCAGGTCCAGATAACCGCCGATCTGGTGTATCTTTTTCGCCGCAACATCCATGGACTCCTTGTATCCCAACCACCTAAACCCCTTAGGAGGCTTCGACAAATCTGCATCATCCATCACCCAACTAAGTTATGCTCAACTAGTGAATATGTTCTAACCAAATTAGTCACTTCACTGAGGTGGGGATAAAGTACAATTTGATTTAACTAAATACTAAAATGATAAATTAAAAACTAGATAGCAAAAAATATAATAAGAATAGCTAGGAACATACAAAATTCTTCATGATTTTTAAAATAATCATCGATAATATTATGATCATAAATTAATGTGAGGTTATGACTATTCTAACATAATAAGCTACCGGTGATAATGGTCATATTGATACTTGATAGTGATGTGACAGAGCAACAATGATAATGATAGTATTTGAGTGGCATCTATAATCCGACAGACGTATTGCTTCATCAAGAAGATGTACTGTCTTATCGAGCTCACGCACTGTTCCATACGTATGTTTCATATGTCTGTTTTGTCGAGATGAGTCACCACTGTCTTATTGATACAAGGCACTATGCTGGCATCATGAATTATGTGATACTATGGAAACCAAAAAATCATGACGAGATTCAAACGTAGAACATGATAAAAATGTGTGGATCTAATTGAATTTTGAATGGTTGCAAGGATGTAATTGATATAAAATTGAGAGCTATTGGAAAGTTTAAATTGCAAACTATTTTTTTTAGGAAAATTGATTGGATCAAAATTTAAAATTTGATTTGATTCTTTCCTAATTACAATGATAGGCAATAAAAACCATATTTATTTGCTAAGAACCAATTGATAATTAAAATCATTACTATGATCGATTGATGATAAGTTTTGTTTTATGAAACTAATTGAGAAAATAATTAAAAATCTAATTTATCACTAATGATTATTACGTTGACACATTACCGTTTCCCCAACAACGATATCAAAATCTTGATGCTTGTTGTCGCAGACATGTAGATTAATCCGTACTTAAAATATTAATGTACGTAAAATGAGTAGAGGTTGATCCCACACAGAGATGGAGTGGTCTAAAATCATTAAGAATCGAATTCAAATTTCTAATTAATTAACCTAAAAGTGAGAAATGTTGGATATTCATAATTAAGTGGCAAACTAATTAAGCACTACTGATTAAAAACTAAGAGAACTCAGTAACTAAACTACTTGCACTGAATTGATTAACTAGGTTGAAACTATTGAAAACAAACATAGGAAGCATTCTCATAACTTTACTTAGTTTTGGGGTCACTCATTGAAACTAAGGATAATAAATCAACATAGATTTATAAATAAAATACTTGATAGGTTATAAATGAAATGTTTTATGAATTTGTAAATAAATGATTTGGTTGGAATAAATAAGATACCTTTAATCTCATTCACAAGAGTTTTAATTATCAAGATAACTTGAATAATTAAACTAATCATCTACTCTACATACCATCATGGCATAAATAGATAAAATAAATAATTAAATTAATTAAGAAGCATACCAAACATGAATAGAAGAACAAAATAGATTGGTCTACTCATTCATATGTCAAAAGATCCTACATAAACTTTAGCAAGATAGCATGGTCTATAACTTATTTAGTTGCTACTTAATATGACCAACTTAGATTGAATCATTAATTAGATCAACCTATCAACACATCTAAGTGACCAACTTAGAGGCATTAATAAGCTAACCATATTATAGTTAACATATAAAGTCATTTAGGTGGTCAATTTAATGAAATCATGCATCAACTATGATAAACCTCTAATCTTTGTCATCATTCATATAAAATAAATCAATTTCAATAACTAAATAAAACAGATCTCATAATCGCTTAGTTTTATGCCATTATGATTACTCCCTACTAAGAAAGTACTTACTAATTGAATTGAAAAGCAACACAAACATTGATAAATATGCAATAATAATCATCATAATCATTACAGATTTAATCAATTGATTAAAGTGCATAAATTACAAACGAAACTACTTATAAACCAATGAATAAGGTCTTGAGAACGACAATCCAAAGCTAAATAACTCTGAAAATCCAATTCGAGCAACACTAACGAAGAATAAAGGCTCTCATTTGGCTAAAGTCTCGATCCATCGGGTCGGGCTGAAATAAGGACATCTTTTTGGATCGAGAGAAAAAAGGATTGATCATGTGATCTATCTAAGCCGTAAAAGCTACGGGTACGAACGAAAGGTAAATACTGGAAAAGAACATAGCATAGTGTATTTATAGAAAAATATGAAATCCTAAGAAATCAAAAGAAAATCACGTTGAAATCTCGAAATATCTTTCTGTTATAACGTCATCATGATCGTAGTAGGCCTGGTCACGATCGTGACCATCGTGCTAGTTCTGTTCTTGATGAAAACTGGGGTCTGTCACGATCGTGATGGGCATGGCCATGATCAAAACCAAGGTAAAACTGCCTCTTGTTGATTTTCTATTCTTGTAACGAGCGTGATCAAGTTTGGAATGATCGTGACACTTCATAAAATAATCAAAACAGCTTCAAAATAATCCGAAACAATCACGAACATCTCCCTATGCATTAAGAACATCTTCATAACTCAAAATATCATCATAAACTTGACTGATTCGCATCCAAACTTCATCAACTCTTAAAAATCTCTATAAACTTCAAACCACATAGCTTCATTTCCATGGAACATCAAAACCTTTCTTCACATGGCCATATCTGCATAAAACCATACAAAGAGCAGTATCAATGTTCAGAATACAAAAGTAAACTAAGACACAAAGGAACACAACATATAACATGTTAAACAAAGGAATCAGCCTATAAAAATATGAGTATATTTATGCTCATCAAATTCCACCAAACCAAACCTTTTCATGTCCCTATTGAAAAACTAAGAATAAAGAAAATAAAGGCACAAATGAAAACTTTGAAAAAATAATGAAAAACAACAATAACCAAAACAAGAAAGTAATCACAATGCCAAACAATCAATCACACCAACATATGTCGAACGAACATCACCACAAAGTTATCTATCATCCCAAAACCATTTAGTTTTGTATAAAAAACAAAAAAAAATATTTGAAAATCTTTAGGCTCGCTAAGCCTCGACCACTTCCTGAGGTAGCTGTCACTCGTGAAAATAAAAACTTTTGAAATCATAACTTGCTAAGGGTCTATCACTTCCTAAGGTAGCTTTCACCCATCAAAATGTTATCATTTAGTTTTGTGGGAATCATGCCCACCAATTCTAACGGTTTTCTCTCTAGGAATTCTCTCATTCCCGTGGTTACTCATTAGCTTAGAATATTATTAGTATATTTAGGCTCATCACCTTTTCTTCTTGCTTCCTTCTTTCTTACTCTTTCAGGAGTAAGGTGTTGCAGTGAGATGTATTAGACGGTGAGGGAGTATGCATGTCACATCCACTTAGTGGTGTAAAACTGATACTATACTTTTGGAACATTGTGAGGATTTAATAAAGACTCTGCGACTTAAGTCTAGATAGTGATGAATAAAAGTAAATGGCTTTTGTTGACGTGATTCTAATTTATTCTTATGCCTATTTTTTGAATAAGCTATTTATGCCTTGGGGGGGGGGGGGGGGGGGGGGGGGGTTAGCAGTAATGCCACGTGATTTTCTTTGATAGTGATAAGTATAGAAAGGCTGGACATTACACATAAATTCACCAGAAGTGAGAAAAAATACCCAGTTATGGGTATTGAGTGTGATCCTCTATGGGTATATGTTTTAACCTGATACAGAAGAAAAATTACAGTGAATAATACTGATCATCTAGTAGAGCCATAGGACCAAAATTTTCAATCCCTAATTAATAGATATTTTGGTATCGCAACGATCTCGTGATTTTTATCCTTTTTCTTATAAGGAGGTTTTTCACGTAAAAGTCTTGGTGTCGATTCGATTTATTTTGAGTTATTTAATTATCCCATTTTAACTGCACGATGAGGGAAAAATGCCGAGCAATTTCCGCTACGTCTTAGACCGATTTTTCCCAACCGTCTCATTGTTTTGTTAAATTCTTACAGTGTCATACGCTTTTCCACCTTGACCATGCATATAGATGAGATATCCTTTCTTTCATATTCAATTAACAGTTCCTGGCTCAAGTGAATACTATCTCTAATCGAGTGCCCTTTAACAAAGTATAGAAAGGTTAGCAGTAATGTCACGTGATTTTCTTTGATAGTGATAAGTATAGAAAGACTGGACATTACACATAAATTCACCAGAAGTGAGAAAAAAATACCCAGTTATGGGTATTGAGTGTGATCCTCTATGGGTATATGTTTTAACCTGATACAGAAGAAAAATTACAGTGAATAATACTGATCATCTAGTAGAGCCATAGGACCAAAATTTTCAATCCCTAATTAATAGATATTTTGGTATCGCAACTATCTCGTGATTTTTATCCTTTTTTTTATAAGGAGGTTTTTCACGTAAAAGTCTTGGTGTCGATTCGATTTATTTTGAGCTATTTAATTATCCCATTTTAACTACACGATGAGGGAAAAATGCCGAGCAATTTCCGCTACGTCTTAGACCGATTTTTCCCAACAGTCTCATTGTTTTGTTAAATTCTTACAGTGTCATACGCTTTTCCACCTTGACCATGCATATAGATGAGATATCCTTTCTTTCATATTCAATTAACAGTTCCTGGCTCAAGTGAATACTATCTCTAATCGAGTGCCCTTTAACAAAGGCATGCTGAGATAAACTAGATTATTATATCCTTTCTTTCATATTAATTTAACAGTTCCAGGCTCAAAAGAATACCTCATTTATCCTAGCAGCAAGCATTTTCGAAATTATTATATAAAGAGTATTGCAGCTGGATATAGGATGAAAATCAGAAAAGAAAGTGCCCTGAGGATGCTTAGCAACCAGATTGATAAGAGTTGCATTCAGCTGCGTCAAAAGCTTCCCATTTGCAACCAATCCAGAGTGGCCTTTGTTACATCCCCTCCAACTAGTTCCCTAGAGATTTTAAAGAACTTAACAATGAAACCATCTGGCCTAGGCGCCTTATCGCCATCAATACTAAAAAGAGCAGTCTTAACCTCCTCATGAGTAAAGTCTGCATTCAACCGTTCCTGATGCTGCAAAGTTATAATAGGGTCCTCTGCCACAACATCCAGATCAATAGAAGCCATTCTAGCCTGTTCTTTACCCAATAAGTCTTCATAATAGCATAAGAACTGGTGACTAATGTCCTGAAGATTTATATACCACACTTTTTCCTCAGATATAAAGGCTGGAATCATGCTCTTCCTTCTCTTGCCCTTTATAACAAAATAGAAACATTTTGTATTCCTGTGCATTTCCTGATTCCATCTCATCCTCACCTGCTAACTTATATACGTTTCTTCAACAATAACAAACGTCTTCACTTTCTTGATGCAACGATCAAGATCTTCCTTAGTGTTAAAGTCCTTCCTAAGCAGCTGATGCAAGTGAGATAGCTGAGCCCTATCCTCATCCAACCTTTGGCCAATATTAAAGGATTCCTTCTTATGCAAATCTCTAAGCGCAGGCTTAAGAGACTTCAATTTTTGAACCAGCTGGAACATAGAATGACCCTGCAAATCCTGATTCCATGCATTCCTCACTATATCCATAAAACACATGTTCAGAAATCTGAATGAGTAACTCATATTCCTGAAGCCCTCTACCAATGAAACAACTATGGGACAGTGATGTGAAATATTACCCTCAGGGAAATAAGCATGAGCAACTTCTTACTCTTCTATCCAAGCACCATTTCCCAAAGCACGATCAAGCTTCACTCTCATCCAAGAATCAGCTCCTTGATGATCAAACCATGCTAAATTCTCGGAAAGCTCCTTGTTTGTTAAATTCTCTGTAAGCTTTCATTTAATTTTGTTCGATCTCATTGCAGGAACATTTGATTATTGTTTAATTTTATAAACAAGTTGTTGATTAAATTTTTCGGAATTTCTCCTGTTTGCTTTATGAGGAGTGGTGCCGATAGCTCTTTGTAAAGAGCAATGCACACTTGACAATCCGTCTTGAGAAGTCGTTGATGATGACGGAAAGAAAATCCCAAGCAAAACAATCACATTGTAAAGTAGCAGGGATGTAATATAACTGAGCAACCTCTGGTATAGCCGTATACAGGGCTTTTTCCATGTTTATTCTTGTTCCCTTTGTTTTAAAAATATTTATTTTATCATGATGTAAACCAGCAAAAGTTCTTTCTCATTTCATGGCTTTTCCCATTACCAACAGGCAACAAGTACCAGAAGTACTGTAACTTCAATCATCCTTTTTCCATATGTCAAAAACAATCTGTATTAGTTTACGATATCTCAGATAAAGTCTAGAAATCCACATATTTGACCGAGGTTAAATCAGCTCCCTTTGTATTTCAGAAGTCAAATTGTCAACAACAGAAACTTATCATCAGTTTGTGAGAGGACTAGATGTCAGAACCGGTATAACGATGAAGCAGAGCCACCCTGTTTGGCAGCCCAACCCAAAGGAACACTTCTGCAAAGAGTAAAGAGAAAAGGTAACAAGCTGTAATTTTCAGTCGAGTACTATAGTGTCAACATATTTCTATACTGAATAGCTGTTGCAGCTTTCTGCTCTTTCATCAGCGTCCCTGGACGATTTAAAAAACCTGTCTCGGATTTAACTACCACAGCAGCCAAAGAGGTTGATGAAGCGCAAGGGACAGTCATGCGCTCACACGAGGAGCATATGGCAAGTGTGGTAGGTGGATTCATGTGGGTGTATGACTCCCGAGAAAGCTTCAATGCTCTCAGCTCTTGAACCTCCTTTTGTAACCTTATGTTTTCGCCTGTCAGCTTCTCGTAACACCTTTTCAAATACTCACAATCCACCTCTGTTTGCTTCAGCTTTGTTCTGCATCATTTGATCAAAACCATAAGGGACAGCGCACAAAAATAAGATGGTACGATGTTACAAGGATGCACAAGAATTATCCCAACTGCACTATGCCTTCTAAAAGTCAGCAATTCAAAGGTTCTATTATC
Source organism: Drosera capensis (assembly GCA_001925005.1). Classification (NCBI taxonomy): domain Eukaryota; kingdom Viridiplantae; phylum Streptophyta; class Magnoliopsida; order Caryophyllales; family Droseraceae; genus Drosera; species Drosera capensis. The sequence continues at coordinate 19,160 of LIEC01000347.1, forward strand.
TTGAAGAGATGAGACGTTAAGAACCAGGATTAATTAAACTCTGCAAGAACTTGTGCGCATGATATAGGACGACTTCCCACTATAGAAATAATTAACTGCTTTCTAAAGTTTGTGCTCTATAGCTCAAAAGTATTAAACTTCTTCACAAAATGAAATATACATCAGATATATTCCAAGGTCTATGATGTTAGTTTGTTGTGTGCCCACACATAATCTGGCATTCTTTCTAGCAGTATCTAATGATGTACACTTGCTTCCAATAATCAGCAGCTTATTATGTCAAACCTACAAAATAAAGTTAATTAACATCTAGTTATGGGTTAACCCTCACAATCTAGCCTAGATCCTTTTTTCCGATGGGAAAGCAAAATCATAACCATATAATGCATGCTTTATAAAAACTCATCCATGTAGCTTAATGGTTGTATTAAATATCTAGGCAGGATCTTCTTAGCTATAGCTAGGTAGCGCAAACTGACATTTCGATCTCATACCATGAAACTATAGTTGAAATCTTCTCAAGATATGGTCCATATATATATGCTTTTACACAAGTATATTCAGTAAGCAGATTGCGCCAACCCTAGACATTTTAGGATGGCTTTCCTGCCCCCTGATTCCTAACAAACATAGTTAAGGAGGCTTTCCAATCCTAACACGTTTTACGTGCCGTAGGACCACGAAACCATTAATTTGACATTTCCCCTAAAATGGGAGATAATATGTTAGTTGATCTAGATTCAAATTATGGAATAACAGTCCATTCAGTATTAATAAACCAGATCAACATGCACTTCTCTTTCCTTGAAGCTTCACCAAACACGAAAAGATTAGAAGCTTCAAAGTGTGGTATGTCTCGCTTAATTAACCGGGTTCTCTTTAATCACATGACAATTCCATCACTTTCAGATTATGTAGCACGAGAATGCCAATGTATTCCATATCTTCTTAGTAAAAAGATATAGCAATGGTTGAATATATCCATAGTAGCGGTTAAAAATCACTGTCGTAGTTAGCTACGTACGATAGCGTTTGCTTATACGCTGTAAGTAAACGTTACCAAAAGCCTAACATGTTGTAGTGACATTTCCCTCAAATAGTTCTTTCTGACTAAGAGGAAGCTTTATAAAAATGTCCTCAAAGCTTTCAGAGAGTTTTGTTTAGCTTTCCTATTTTCTTTGGGGTGCTTTCTTGGTGCATCTTGTCCTTCGAAACGGTTCGAAAGGTAAATAGGATTCTAAGACTATCAACAAAGCTTCTGGATTTGAAACACCTTTTGTTGCGAACATGTTTTTCTCCTGCAGTAATCTTCATCTAACTGATTTATTTAAATAAATCAGCTACATGAAATATTGAGGCTATAATTTTCAATGGCCATAAGGCAAAAAAAAAAAAACTTGTGGCAAGCATATTATTCAGTTATTGAAACTGCCACAAAGTTTGAATAGTGAGCCTAAAACTTCACATGTAGCCACGTTTATCCATTAATCCCGTGGCGCTAGACACAGGTTTTGGTAGGCCTAATAATTTTTTAGGTTTGTAAACGGAGCTGAATTTGATACAACCAGTTAGCTACATCGACATACTGAATTTTCATTTTTTTCCCCTGTATTTTCATTGATATACGGGTTGACACTTTGCATCCAACAGTTAGCAGTAACATATTTCAATACATGATACTGTCAAGCTCTAGCTAGTACATTGGAATCAAGCTGATATAACCCGATAACAAATGAATACTAGTAAGACATTACCTTGCTCGTCTGTTTTGAAACCATACCTCAACCTGCCTCGGCCTTAGTCTAAGTTGCTTTGCCAATGCCTCCTTTTGCTTCTGCACCATCAAACACAATGCTTCAATGAATCCGCAAACTAATACAAATGGAAAGTAAATAAATAAAAATGAATGTTATATATATATACACACGTAAATAAATAAGTAAAAGTCTATTGAAACACACTGTATGGAGGGTGGTGTGCTGTCTGAAGGTGTGCTCCAGCACGATCGTCTGCTCCTTCGTCAACCGCAGCTTCCTCCTTCCTCCGCCAGTAATTATAGTGTTATCTTCATCGCTAATATGATGATCTCTATCACGAAACTTCCCTGTCACGCCGGACAAGGCGCTGTTGGGCGGTGATGGAGCCCGTGCCTCGTCGTCAAGTTCCGCTATCACGATTGATGATTGATTCACGCCAGTTACTCCTGTTAGATTCAGAGCTGTTCTCGATCTCTTCATTCTTGACTGTCTCCCCTCTGCTAATTCATTCATCAAAGTCATCACATGTTAGAATTTCAGATTTCATACTTAATAAAATCAACTGACAGTATAAAAAAAACATCTGAACAGCTCCGTGAATTATGTAGATTTTGGAATTTGCAGTATAGGACTGTCACATATAGATCATTGTAGTTTTGGGAGCAATATAATCATAAAAGAATTTTGAATGATAAAATGCACTTAATTATATTCATCAGAAGCAAAAAAATGTACTAAATTAATGACTAGCACTAGACTGTAATTCTAAGAAAACCTACCTGTTGTCAATTGGCACTCACTTCCAAATGCAGATTTAGGATAATCAATTACGGCATCGCCAGCAGCAACGACACAATCTCTAGAGTTGCTAGTTCTCCGCTGAAGGATCATTGATGGAGATGAACATCTAAGATTAAGTTGCGACGAGTGAGGCGACGCTGTGGTAGTTGATTCTTTGACAGATGATCTGTAACAGTTCAGAGTCAAGCTTAATCTAAGACCCAAATCCATGATATTGTCTCCCATCTCCATGATTTCCATATATCTTGATTTTTTGCTTGTTTGTGGGTTACTATTTACATAAGAATACATAGAGTGGAAGAAAACGTAATATTTATAGATGGAGAGACCAAGAGAGCTAATTAATTAGTAGGAGTAGGGTGCATTCAATTACGATTAGGGGCAGATCGTATACATGCTGCATGTACCCTTTTGTCACAACATTGTTCACGCATGTACCAGCTGACATAATACATACACCTGACATGGTTATGATACATGAAAAAATCATTGAGAGAAACGATCAACATTTTACAATGATCATTTGAAAAGTTTCTCATATTGCTCGACAAGCTCAAGATTTATGCTCCTTCGACAATTCCATCTTGACTCGATCACAAATTTTTAACTCAGTGAACGACTTTGTATGTATAGTTGGATTTTTATGTATTTTAATGTCATATGTTAGTGGTAGTGAAAAATTTATTGTAATAGTTACGAGACGAGTTAAAAAGGATATGCTATAGCATATCATGAGTTTAACGGAGGATGCACATTGTTTTCTCGAGTGAAAACTGAATTGAAATCTATATTAATCACTCATTTATTTTGAATCTATGTTATATTCTATTTTTACCAACAAAGAATAAGTTTGTTAAATGGGTCAACAATTAACAGTTATTCCTGTGTATGTTTAAAATTCATTCCATTAAGCATGATCTCTCTGAAAGAAGACAAGGTCATTCATTCAATTGGTCGTTCATTTCATCACTCTATTTGTCACACAGGATGACTAAAATTAATTGCAGCAGTAATTAAATTTGCAACTGCCACTTCCACTTTCAATTATTTTGCTTTAATTTACGAGCTTTGAAGTGCATTATTTGATTTTGATGTCAGTTTTTGAAATCACTGTCAATTAATCTCCATGATAATTATTCTAACATTAAATCATGTTAGTCATGTTGGTCCAAGCAATATATGACGAGGACTTTATTCATTATCGCTCGTGGTCAATGTTCATTGAAACACATATATTAAATATGATGATGACTTGTGTACAGGTATAGTTATTTAGATTTACAACATAACTTTAAAATTTGGAGCTCATGAATTCATCCCAATAGTAATACAAGTTATTTCCTTTTTTAAAAAATAAAATAAAAATCAACCTTTTCCTATCTAAGATTTACAAACTGGTTTCTTTTCCTTGAATACCATTAAAAAATTTCTAATCTGCTGTTTGTCAATTGAACTTTTAGACAATAGCTCATTGTTGTTCAATAGGGATGCATGCGTTTGATTTAGGACAGAAATAGTCGGGTTTGTTGTTATTGTTGTTTTATTTTTCAATATGGTAATTTAGTACTTAGTAAACTGTTGAAACCCGTCACAAGACCCAACAAAATTGATATATATATATATATATATATATATGCACACTATGCAAGGCCCGTGCTCTTCACCAAATCGACATACATAGTCGATTTAACTCCAAATAAGCAGTAATCTTGTCCCAAAATCTTTGAAATCATCAAGCAACTCCAAAAAAAGCTACGAAAACTCTTTACAGGTAGGTAACCATAAAAAAAATGCTTCAAATCTACAATAAAAACACGAAATACGACAGTATTGATGATCTAAATAAAAAAAAATTAAAACGATTCGAACTAACAACAAAACTGACACAAATAAGCAATTTTGACTAAGAAGACAATGCACGTTTATGCATAGCATGGTTGGGCCGTTCTAAGACGTTCCTTAATAGGGAAGAGGCACTCCAACCTATCCGAAAATCAGTACCATCTGATGAGAAACTTTCAAAATCGAGCGCCCTTCTTTAACTTAAGTCATGGATATATATACGATATGAAAAATAACTGATTCCCACGAAATTAGCAAAGATAAAGTTGATAGCTCAAGAGGAACGCACGGCCCGTGCCTCTGGCACACTGTCTGTGTTTGTTCCTCTCACGCCGTGCTTAGTGACTTTTGGGAATCATCTTGCAGGCCCTGTGCACACCATGCACGGCCCGTGCATTTCAGAAAACATACATACTTTGTCTTTTCATTCCAAATAACCATCAAACACGTTCCAAATCATTTGAGGTCATCAAGAAACTATAGAAAATCATCTATAAATCTTCTTCCAAGCAGGACTCAATCAAAAGCATTCCAAACTCTTCATTTTTGTAATAAAAACAAGGAATATGGCAACATCGATACTCTAACGCTAAAAGAACTTAAATGGCTCAAACTAAAACTAAAACCGACACAAACAAGCAACTTTGGTTAAGAAAAACAACATGTATTTACACACACATCAAAGATGCTGGTTGCTACAGATATTTGACTCTCATATCTGTTTCATGTAGAATCGAAGATTCTCCTTGGCAAGGGACCTAAGTTTCTTGTGATTTGCACTTCTATTTCTTTTTTTTCTTTTTTCTTTTTATTGGCTATTGAACAAAACTGTTTAGTATCACTTTTCTTTTCTGTTTCCTATTTTTTATTTTTTAAACAGATGAAACGAAGACAAAAACACAAAACCATAAAAAATAATTTTTAGTTTTTGTTTTCTGTTTCATCTAAGTATAACAGATTTCTTTACACAAAATCATTTTAGTCTCATCAAAGTGATTTTAGTTTTCGCTACTAATTTTCTATTTCTGCTACTAATTTTGATTTCTCCAGTTTTGAGCAGCAATTCCAAACTGCCCATGAACATTCTTATTTTGTTACGGATAATGGAGAGACTATTTCTCAAAATCATGACGCACAAAGATAAGCCATTGGCAAAATGCTAATTTGGTGAAACTGTAAGCAATCTTTGATATCAATTATATCAACATAGATGGCATATAATCATATTCGTTTTTCAATCTAATATCAAGAAAAATTGATTTAATGATAAATAATTGTTCGCTCGAACCATCTAGTCAAGTGTTTGACACCTTTGTGATAATATCAGAAAAAATTCTGTTTATTGTATTGCCCTCCCCACACAGGCCTCACCATAAACATGACATGATTATGTGGGTAGCCTTTATCCTTTGCTATGAGATTGACGGTTGATTCATTCTTCTACATGTTTAGGAGTGCATTGTCTCATATGCTAACTGTAGCAAATTAATGATGAAAATTGGAGGACTTCTGATGGCTACCATTGTAGCAGCGAATACTCCTTGCGTTCGCTTGCCATCGGTGTAGATATCGTTACAGCACCGGAACTTCTTATTATAGTAATCTCCATGTAAGATTCAAATTATAATGGTTTGATCCGATACGATAATTTATATGTGTGTTGAATTAATAAAGAATGACAACTTTTTCTTTGAAAGAGTGAGATAAAGGAGTGAAGAAAAAAAAAAAAGATGGTGGGGGATTGTTGTGGTATAAAATAGAAAAAGTTTGATATTTTTATAAGAAAAAAATTGATAAATAAGAAAATATTGTAATTTCAATTAGATAGTCCATAAAAAAAATATTACAATTTAAATAGAACGGAAGCTACTATTCTTGGTCCGATTTGCAGAATGTGCAATTGTTGCAGCACCCAACTTGCAAACCATCCTACACTGATTGCTCGGAATTTCGTCACAACTATTCCAACCTCCAACACTTCGCCCATCACCTCATGCCCGCAGGAAAACGAACAAAATCCATATTAATTAGAGCATCCACACAATCTTCAGATCAAAGATATACCATTACAGTTAGCTGCTGATGCTACAAAACCTATCCATCATGCAGATGCTCAGTTTTCCTTTTAGGCGAAACAAGGCAAAGGTTATCACTTGCTGTGATATTATCGCCTGGCCAAGAAGCTATTAGGAGATGAGAGACACTGATTGGAGGTTGGACAAGAAGATGTTATACTAGTGCCTTAAGTGTAAGGGTAAGGGAAGTAGTGGCCAGAAGAGCCTCTTGCCGCCCATCCAATTGTTTGCCTCCCCATCGCCTTCGTTTTGCTTCTGGTGCTTCTCAGCTGCCCATTATGGTTCATCACTCACGAGTGATAGTGGCTTCCATATGAGCAAGAGAGGGGAGGGAGAAGAAATAGATGAATATGAGAATGAAAATCATACATGCACTTGTTGATGGATGATGAAGGTACGACAATACAATACACCAAAATATGAGAAACTGTGCTATTCCATTATGGCCAATATCACCAAAGAAAGTATGAACTGGTTCCGAGGTTGAAATTCTATGCACGACCTAAGTAGTTTGTGTGAGCTGTAATCTTTGACTGGAAAAATAGATCACACCAGCATTATAGAGCACGTCCGCATTGTTTGTAAACCACGCCCACACTTAATTGCTTTGTTAGGCACTGCACGCTTTCTTCCGCCTATAAAAAGGAGGCAGAGCTAGTAGTGTATATGTGTGGTTGATCAATAAGAAGAAAAAAACCAGAAAAACGAGAGATTTCCCACCAAACCTTATCGTATCTCCACGCAACACCAGCTCGATCTCGGCTAACATTTGGTATCAGAGTCAGCGGTGGTGTGTGCAGAGCCAATGAGAGGCAGTTGTCGAGGAAACCCAACAAAGGAGATATCCGATAAGGTGGCAGCAGACGAGTATATGCACGACGACAGGACTTGTCGCCCCAATTCCAAGCAACCGCCACAGCCAACTGCCCATCACCGACTCGGCCACAGCCCGACAGCGGCCCGTACTGCTAGACCTTGGCCCAACAAACCCAAACGTCGGCCCAGCAACAGCCTCAACAGGAAGCCCAATAGTAGGCCTAGACAGCCCGACATGGCCAGATAATTTTTCTTCCTTGTGTTGTGCGTAAATTGACGAAGAAGACGAAGACGAGGATCGGGTTAGATCCGAATCCGACGACTCCGATGAAGCTCCGCCTCAATTGAGGCGACAAGAGGAAAAAGAGGAAAGACGACGAGCACGAAAGATATGTGTGATACAGATCTACGAGGCGGTGTGGCGAGGAGCCGCGCTGCGATCGAAGTAGGCGATGTTAAAAGGAGCTGGCGCATGAGGCGTCGGCGTGAGACCAGAGTATCCAGGCGCGAGGAGCGCCAGCAACGTCGGAGAAGGATTTGAAATCGACGACAGCGACGGTTTAGGTGGTGTTTTTTGGTGGTGGCCACAGGAGGAAGAAGAAGAGATCGGAGGCGGAGAGGCAACGACGGCCGCTAGTCAATCCGGAGCAGCCGCGTGAAGGGAAAAATGAGGTGTGTTTGTGTAAGGAAGAAAAGAAAGGAATAAAGGGAAAAAACAATCAATGCACGTTTTGGTGTGTGGTGAAAAGGGGAAAAAGCAGTCAATGCACGCGTGAGTGGAAAAAAGGGGAAAATGAAAGTGTTGGGAATTTTTTGTTGTGTTCGCGTAAAAAGAATAATAAAAAAAGGGTGGTTGTGTACGCGTGGAAAAAAAAGAAGCTGCGAAGAAAAGGAAAAGTTTTTTTAAAAAAATTCCCAATAATATCTATTCTTCCTCAACAGGTGCCAAAGGAGAGCGGTGGAGTGCCGTTCCATTATCCGATGCTGAACTCTTCCAACTATACAGTATTGAAAATAAAGATGAAGGCAAACCTAGATGCCCACGAAGTTTGGGAGGCGGTCGAACCAGTAGAGAAAGAGAAGGTTGATCAGAAAAAAAGACAAAAAGGCGCGAGCGTACATCCTCCAGTCTATCCCTGAAGATGTTCTTCTTAAGATTGCGAATAAGATGAGGACAAAGAAAATTTGGGAGAGCTTGAAGTCAAGGTACATCGGTATTGATCGGTTGAAGAAGGCACGTTTACTGATATTAAAAGGGAATTTGATAGTCTACGAATGAAAGAACAGGAGTCTATCGATGAGTTCATCGGAAAAGTCAATGACATGTCCAGCAGATTTTTCAGTCTTGGTGCAGATCTTGACGATGTCGCATTTGTCAAGAAGCCACTCAACTGTATGGTTTATAGATACTTCACGGTTGTTGTCGGGATCGAACAATGTTTTGACATTAAGACGATGCCGTTTGAGAAGGCCATGGGGGATTAAAGGCGTACGAGGAGAAAGCTCGACTCCACGAGAACACCGACAGTGGTGATAGTCAACTCATGTTCACTCACATTGAGCAGCAAGCACCCCAGAGGAACAGTATTGGGGGAACTTCGTCGTCTGGTCAAGAACGCGGATTCAGTACCTCAGACCGAAACGACAATTATGCAGCACGCCAGGAAGGTGCGGGAGGCACCAACAGTAGCAGCCGTGACAAGAGCCACATCACGTGTTTCAATTACGAAAAGATGGGACACTATGCTTCTAAGTGCCGTAACAAGCGAAAAAACGATGAGAAACAACACATACATACACTGCCCACGATGAGCCAGCATTATTGTTTTCCTTGTCTCAGGAGAAGACACAGTATAACCCAGAGAAGAAAAGGTGCTGTAGGTATTTCACCATGACTAGGAGAAGACAACAGATATGAATATCCGGTACTTAGACAACGGTGACAGCAATCATATGACAGGCCAGCAAGAAATGTTCCAGGAGCTAGATGAAAAGATCACCGGGAAAGTGAGACTTGGCGATGGCTCAGTTATTTAGGTCATGGACAAATGGACGGTCGTGTTTCAGTGCAAGAATGGAGACTAGTATACCCTTCATGAGATATACCACATTCCGAAGCTATGAAAGAACATCATAAGTCTTGAACAAATGACAGAGAATGTGATCAAGGTGAACGTCGTGGGAGAAGCCATGAAGGTGTATGGAAACTGCAAGTTGATGTTCGTGAAATGCACATCTAATCGCCTATACAAGATCAGTTTGGAGTTAGCCAAATCAATCTATCTCCTAGCCAATTTCGAAACCGGATGTGGTGGTAATGTCTGTGTCACCCAAGACAGTCATAGCTGAACCAAAGTCAATCGCTGGTAGAGGTCGTTCGCCACCTACGGTAGGAAAGACAATTCCATTACAAGTTCCGGATTCCCCCGACAGCGGTCCTGTACTTCTCAGAGACATCATAAACATCTACGCCAACATCGAAGAAGTTGCTCTTGATGTTTATGAAGATGAGTTGATGATATTGAAGTCTGACGAGCCAACCTGCTACCGAGAAGCAGCAGCTAAGGCGGAGAACGCTGATGATGAAATGAATGAGATGATCAAAGGACAACACAGAGGCAATGATAGTTGCCTCATCGAATCTAGCACTATCCTCGATCCACAAGATAATATGGATCTAAAACGTAAGAAGCCTGGTGCCCTCAAAAGAGAAAACTGGGTCGATGCTGAAGATGACATTTTCTGCAATAAGAAAGAAGTTAGAAACCTCATTGGGCACAAGGGATCTAGCGTAGGAGAAGAAGTAGATGGCATCCATGCCAGAGCGGCAGAAGAGAGTAAGACATTGAAGGGTATGCTAGAAAAACTCATTAAGGTGAGAAAAGAGCAGGAAGCTCTAATAACCAATCTTCAAACAAAAATGAAAGATCTGGAAAAAAAGCTCGCGATAATACAGAAGCAAAAAATCGTCGCATTGTCATCATGCGAGAGATGCACCAAGAAAGTTAGGCGATCCATCAAACACCTTGACGGTGTTGAAAGTGTGACAACAGACATAGCAAGCAACAAAATAACAATGGTGGGCGACGTCGACCCGACTCAAGTCAAAGAAAAGGTCGAGGAGAAGATCAAGAAGAAGGTCGAATTGGTGTCTTCTCCACCTAAGAAGAATGGCGCTGGCATCGACGAGAACCAAAGGACAAATCGAAGAAGAAGCGAAGAAGCCCGATGAGAAGAAGAGCGAAGAGAAGAAACCTAAAGAGCCTCCTATCAGCACAGTGGTATTGTCAACAAGAGTTCATTATGATGGATGCGCTCAAAAGATCAAGCGGATCGTTGGCAGATTTGATGGGTGTTCATGATTTGAATCCATGTCAACGTTAGAGGGGAGCATGTGAGCCGTAATCTTTGACCAGAAAAGTAGAGCACGCACGCACTGTTTGTAAATCAGACCTATGCTTAGTTATTTTGTTAGGCACTGCACGCTTCCTTCTGCCTATAAGAAGGAACCAGAGCTAGTAGTGTAGATGTGTGGCGGATCAATAAAAAGAAAAAAACCAAAAAAAAGGAAGATTTCTCACCAAATCTTATTGTATCTCCATGTACCACCAGCTCAATCTCGGCCAACAGTTTGAACATACAAATCCTTGACTAATGCAACCGCATCATCTACTAGATGGCTAACGCAACACTTGTTTTTCTTGTTAAATCTCTTGATTTTGAATTTTAAAATTTTATCTCTCAATTCTTTTAAAAAAAACAAAACAAAACAAAATATCTCAGATGTGCCTTCATCTTGATATGTTGCTGCCAATTAGCAAATGCTGTTGCTGCCTTACAAATCCAGTGCACAGGCCACACAGAACCCATCATAATGTTTTACTGGAATCCGCTGCGTTACCAAGATCTGGATCAATCGGCATTCTGATGCGTGTCAACCCCAAGTTGACAGCCCAGTAACGAAGTCACCGGCCCATTGGAAGTCAAATACACGTCTAGCAAATCAGATCCATCGTACACCTCCGTATCTCAAGGATTATGTAAGCTAATGGAGCAGTTGTTTTCCTGTCCATTTGATGCATTTCTACTGTGCATTTTCCCATTCGTATCCATGATAGCAAGCAGTTAGGAGATTCACCTGCTTTCTGTTATTTGCACGATCAGCATTCTGTCATTCCTTCTTAGTTTATAGGTTACGTGCATGTTTGCTGCATTCTGTAATCTCTATAAAAATCCGGGATGAATAATGGAACTGATGTGAAGTTGTTATCCCAAAAAAGTCCTCTTGTTTCACTTCTTCTTCTCTTCCGTTTTCTGGAGCTAATTCCTGCTTGAAAGGAGATCTAACAATCTAGTGATCTTGTTGAGTTCTATCAAACCATGGCAGAAGGAACTCGACTCAAGGATCTCGGCGAAACTGTTAACCAGCATTCCAAAAAGCTTGATGATATTTCCGGTCGTCTTGCAGACTTTATTACTTCTATGACTTCATTTGAAGGAAATTTTGAGCAACTGAAATGCAATGAGCAAGCACCCTCAAGTAGCAACAACCAAACAAGCAACCCAGCCAACCCCATCATTCCACACAACCCAAACAACGACCAAAAAACCATGCCAAACACCAACCCTTGCCCCTTTAAGCAGGACTTCCCCTCGGTTTGATGGATCAGAGCCACTTCGTTGGCTCTTCAAAGCCAAACAATTTTTTGATTACCACAATACTCCACCAAACCATCGTCTGCAAATCGCCTCTTTCCATATGGACGGGCCTGCTCTTTCATGGTTTCAGTAAATGCATACAAACAACCACTTCCCGACATGGGATGCATTCACCTCTGCCCTCGATGCTCGCTTCGGTGATTCACCATACATTAACCACATGGGCGAACTAGCGAAGCTTCGAAAAATATCCACTGTTGCCTCATATATCTTCAGCTTTGAAGATCATGCTAATCATACCACGGGCCTCTCCCATCAATTCTTACTCAGGAACTTTGTCTCAAGATTATGTCCCGACATCCGCCGTGAGGTCCAAGCACAGGGAGTTGCTTGGCTGCAAGAAGCAAAGTTCTCGGATGCCCGTCGCTCCTACACTCCTCACCCTATGAGCTTGCCATCAAACAATACGCCCTCGACTTAACTGCCCAAACCACCACCCACCCTACCGCCAGGGGTTCGTTCCCTATCTGCCGATAAAATTCGTTCCCATCATGAAATCCGCTCCCATCATGCGCTCCCAGGGGTTCGTTCCCTATCTGCCGATGAAGGTGCTACACATCAGTTCAAACAAAACTTCCAATAGAGAACCAAGCACTTCAATAGAAGCACTGTAGCACAGAAATTCTCAAAGGTCAAAACAGGAACTCTATGAATACTCCATCCAGAAGTGGAAGGAATCTAATGTAAGAGGTTTCAAACAATTTGAAAGTGCAAGAAACGCTCTATCATTATATTCAACCCAAGAGGAAGTAGAAGTTTAAAACTGAAGTATTGGCGATCGAAACTTAGGTTTGACCTGAAGTATTGAAAGTGCAAGAAATGTTACAGAAATGAAAATGACAAAAGCCTGCCAATGATAAAGACCACGCGAAGTACTTTGCGACCAGCGCGAAACTTCAATGGCCAAAGGATCCGGACACGTCTATAGAAAAAAGGCAGAGTATCAGTTCGGATATCAAAAATTACAGTTAGCGATAACCAAATATGCACATTAATTAATTCTGAATTAAGATTGGGAGTGAAAAAATCAACACAGATGATAAGAAAAAGTAACAGAAGATACTCATTCAAAGAGAGTAGAGAGAAATTATTGTATTTGAGGGAGTTGAAAGAGTTGACAACAAATTGAAAGAGATCGTGAAGCGATGTCGTCATTCAATTATGGGAGAGACAGAGAAACGGCTGTAGTAGCCGTTCGTCATAAACTATGGTGTAATTTTCTTTTCAACAAAATTTGTGTAAATTGTGTAATTAAATTCCATAATTGAACAAAGTATGAAAATATTCAAAATATCCTTGGCTGACATTCTATGTAAAATGCATATCATGGAATACATTTAATAATTGTGGATTTCTTATATATATGTATTGATGTATTGATATTGATATTGAATATTGATGGTTAGTCATTTGATTTGGTTAGTCATTAGTTAGTCTTTTTGTTTTGAGATTAGTCATAATGCTACAAAATGGTTAGTTATTTGCTTTTTTGTTAGTCAATGATTAGTCTTATTGTTATTGTAGATTATATATATATATATATACCTTGATATCAATGAAAAGTTGTCTCTCACTTTTCTAACTCTCTCAACATGGTATCAGAGCAAAAATCCTAGCCGTCTCCTTCTCCCATCTCCACACAAACTGCCCGCCATCGCCAGCCTGCTTCCGACGTCGCCACCAGCCGCCCAACCAAAAAGGTCTGTTCGTCCTTATCCATCCTTCATCCCTGTTCGTCGCAGAGGTTCCCCGTCGAGACTCATCCTTAATTAACCGCAGGAATTGACGAAGGGTGACGGCGGAGAATTCAAATCCACGAAAACAGAAAAATTTAGGGCATTTTCTGTGAAAATCTGAGGAAAGGGAAGAAGATGAACAGTGCGCAACGATGCGCAACAGTGAAATCGCCCCCAAATCACCACAAAATCAGAAAAAAGTTAACTATATTAGCCTCCCCTAACTGACCAGAGAACAACCCAACAGCTTCATGACACAGATCTAAGCTCCTGAAAAATTCCGACGAGCTTTCCGGCCATCTCTGACAAACTTTCTTCCCGTAGGTCACTATTCTGCACTCAGGAGATGCAAACGGTTCTTCTAGACGCTTGCTTTCTCATTCTAGTCATCTTCTAACGTCGACGAATTTTTCGGGAACATTTCGGTGACCATGACTCATTCCTCGACTTCCACTTCTACACATGGTTGTCCCCTGTAGTCTCAAAGCATATTGTTTGCAAGCAAAACCAGCAGAGTACAAGGAGTGAGGTAAAGAGGCCCTGAACCCAACACAGGAGCGGTATTCCCATCGACAACTGTGATGAACTGATGTGGCGTCTCAATTATAGAAGGAATGGTGGACTGAGTGATGTGATCTGTTGCACCTGAATCGATAACCCATGAGGATGACCAAAAGATATGGGCTAATCGAGACAGATGTCCTCGAAGAGATTGAAGCTCCTAGGAGGAAAGTCCACCAGTGAAAGTGGAAGTGGAAGTCGAGGGTGTCTCAGCTGACACCTGCCGAGCAGAAGGAGCCGATGACTGATCGGGGTACCCATGCTTCTTCCCGCAAATGGTAATATGGGTTGATCGAGGTAGAAATCTTTGAAGAGACTGAAACTCCTGGGAGAAAAGACCATCGGTGGAAGTGGAAGTCGAGAAATGAGTCATGGTCACCGAGAAGTCTCTGGGTTCAGCTGTGAAGCATGTATACTGGGAAAACACCACAGATCTAGCTTTTCAATTGTCCATGCTCGTAGTGATAGTCCCTTTGCTGTAATCCACTCAGATATTAGGTCCTCATAAACTGAAAAGTCTCTTTGACTTTCAGTATTTTGTCACCTTTATAGATGATTTTTCTCATATGACATAGTTATTCCTGTTGCACGATAGATTTGAGGTTGTATCTGTGTTTCGTACATTCATTTCTGAAATTCATTCTCAGTTCTCTACTACTATTAAGGTCATACGTACTAATAATGCACGGGAATATATGGGTACATAGTTTCAATATATTTGTTCTCAATAAGGCATCATTCATCAGACCTCTTGCACTTACACTCCCCAACAAAATGGAGTTGTTGAACGTAAGAAATCGTCATCTCCTAGAGCTTGCTAGAACCTTATTATTTCATATGGACGTTCCTCATATATACTGAAACTTTGTTTTGCTTGCTGCATGTCATCTTATCAATAGAATGCCTTCTGTTAGCCTAGGAAACAAATCCTCATTCTCTCTTCTATATCATGACAAATTTACATTCAGTGTCACTCCGAGAGTATTTGGATGTACGTGTTTTGTTCACTGTCTTAGTCCTAATCAAGATAAGTTAGCCCCTCGTGCATCTCGATATTTTTTCGCTGAGTATTCTCGCACACAAAAAGGGTATGTTTGATATTCTCCTGAGACAAAAAAACTACTATATCAGCCGATGTCACTTTTCTTGAACAAGTACCCTACTTTACTTCTTCGAGATGTTCTTCTCCTTCTTCAAATTCACTACCTCAACCTATTATTGGTGAGGTAGACCCACCACCTGTATCTGCTCCTACTCCTGCTTCTGCATCTGCTCCTGCTCCGCTTCGAACATATACACGAAGGGGGAAACAGACAATTGATAAAGTAATTCCTGTAGCTTCTTATCCTCCACCAATGGCGCCTGCTCCGGATGATCTACCTATTGCCCTTCGCAAACGTCCTCGTACTTGTACTTTACATCTCATTGCTAATTTTGTATCGTATCATCGTCTCACCCCCTTTCTTCGAAAGTTTGCATATGCTTTGTCATCTATTTCTGCTCCTACTTCAGTGAGAGAGGCACTTGCACATCCAGGGTGGAAAGTGGAAAGCTGCTATGAATGAAGAGATGCAGGCTCTATGGGAAAATGGCACATGGGATGTTGTTCCCACTCCTTCAGGCCAGTTTTGTGTTAGCTGTCGTTGGATCTATACGGTAAAGCACAATCCCGACGGGTCAGTTGCAAGATTAAAAACTCGTCTTGTGGCCAGAAGATTTACCAAACAGCATGGTATTGATTATGCAGAGACATTCTCTCCAGTAACCAAGCTCAATACTGTTCGCGTGCTTGTCTCACTTGTTGTGCACCGTTCATGGCCATTGTATCAGCTTGACATCAAGAATGTCTTTCTACATGATGACTTGAGAGAAACTGTTTACATGCTTCAGCCTCGTGGGTATGAGACTGCGGGGGAAAACTATGTCGCCTTCGAAAGTGACTGTATGGGCTCAAATAATCTCCACAAGCATGGTTTGAGAAATTCAGCAAGGTTGTACAGACCATTGGATTCTCCAGGAGCTCTGCAGATTCTTCACTATTTGTTAATCGACGTTCTCAAGGGACTGTTATACTACTTGTTTATGTTGATCACATTATCATTACTTGGGATGATACAGCTAAAATTACCAAGGTGAAAGCTCATCTCTCAAAACAGTTTCATACCAAAGATTTAGATACTCTCAAATACTTTTTAGGGATTTGAGATTGCTAAGCATGGAAAATCTCTTCTAAATCAGAGAAAATACTGTTTTGATCTACTAAAAGAGTCAGGACTCCTTAGGTGTAAACCAGTTGACACTCCAATGGAACAAAATCTCAAGCTTTTCAACTTTACTGATGAGTCAGACATTATTATTCCAAATCTAGACATGTATCAAAGACTTGTTGGCAAACTTATGTATTTGATTGTGACTCGTCCGGATATATCTTTCGCAGTGAGCTTAGTCAGTCAGTTCATGCATACTCCAAGAATGTCTCATCTTACAGCTGTTGAACACATTTTGAGATATTTGAAAAAATCTCCTGGTCGAACCACCTCTATAGACCTATAGTTATCCCCTCTCATAGCATATACTGATGCTGATTATGCTGGATCTCCTGATGACAGATGTTCCACCAGTGGCTACTGTACATACTTTGATGGAAATCTAATTACATGGCGACCTAAGAAACAAACGGTTGTTATTCGTTCCTCAACTGAAGCAGAATATATAGATCTATGACTTTTAGCTACTTCTGAGTTGACTTGGCTTGAATGCCTCCTATTTGAACTCGATGTTCGGTTACCTAGTCCTCCAACTCTCTACTGCGATAATAAGGTTGTCATCCACATTGCTGAGATCCAGTCTTCCATGAGAGAACCAAACACATAAAGATTGACTGTCACTTTATACGTGAAAAGGTTCAACAGAGGACAATCTACCTGCAGCATGTACCAGCTGGTGACCAAACTATAGATATCTTCACAAAAGCCTAACCTCGGCCTCTTTATTGTCATTTCACCTCCAAACTGGGTTTAATATCCATATTGCAGATATCCACATTGCTGAGATCCAGTCTTCTATGAGAGAACCAAGCACATAGAGGTTGACTGTCACTTTATATGTAAAAAGGTTCAACAGATGACAATCCAGCTGCAGCATATACCAACTGGTGATCAAACTATATATATCTTCACAAAAGCCTTACCTCGACCTTTTTATTGTCATTTCACCTCCAAACTAGGTTTAATAGACATATATGTTCCAGTTTACGGGGGAATGTAGATTGTATATATATATACCTTTGTTATCAATGAAAAGTTGCCTCTTACTTTTCTAACTCTCTCAACAATTATGAAGTTAGCCATTCAATCAATTTAGTTTTAATTAGTCATATTGATCGGTCATGATTTTGGTTAGTCATTTCGATGATCATTAATTAATTTGATTAAGCAATTTGGTTGGTCATCATGGTTTTGGTTAAGTTATTAATACCAAAGAATGGTTTATTTTGGTTAGTCTTTCTATTTTTGGGGTTAGTAATCGGTTGGTCATTTTTTGTTATAAACAGATATAACAAAAGGGTCGGGCGAAATCCAAAATAAATTTGACTAATTTCAGAACACATTCAACTTTGAAGATTCGAAGGACATCTTTATCTTTATTTAATTGATGTATCTTTTTGTTTTCATTTATGAACCCATAATAACTTGGCTATTCTTAACTTCTTTCTTTCTTTAAGTTAAATCACTACTATTGTACAATGGTTTTGCAATCACCGACAAAACAAATACATACTCAACCCCACACCCAAACTAAAAGGATTACTGAAAAAAAAAAATTGAAATGTTTCAATATATATATATATATAGGCTTGATCAAGATGAGACAAAACACATATTACACACTCTGTCATTTGGTAAACTTTCATGTTATTCACATATAGACCTACTACAAAATGAACATACGAATTTGTGTAATTTTGAAATAGATACTGCAGTTAAACTATGGTTAATAGGGAAAAATGATTTAATTGAAAGGAGTTCCATACAACTTTGCAGGACAGAAAGTAACGTCATGAGCCAACAACCTAACTATGACCATCATCGACACACAAAAAAGAGTTTCAGTGTTTTGTTCACGGGTTTTCCAAGCCAAGCTAGCTTCCATGAAAGATTTCGATGAAAATATAAAATACAAGTCAATCCATAAACTTGAAAAGAAAAAGCTCCTCAGTGTCTTGGATGCGTTGGTATTTTTTTTTTTTGTGAAGAGGAAAGGACAAGAGATTTATTGAGGCGTTGCAATTGTTAGGAAATAATCTCATTTATTAACGAAAGCAAAAGATACATAAATTTTATAAGGGTAAAGATGTCCTAATCTTAAAAATGGAATGTGCTTGGGATTAGCCAAATTTGCCCTGGATTTAGCCCCACCCTATAACAAATACTCCTAGATAGTTGTTGGTCTTTAAGTGCAACTTTGACGTGTAACAAAAGATTACAAGTTCCAACCTATTCAGGTCATGACTGGGGCAATTTGTATAAGACGCTTCAATCCCAAAATACAGAATTTACTTGGGATGGTGTTCAGATACCATTCATGTTCAGGTTCTTTCTCACTCAAGTGCGAGTTTTCGATAAATTTAAATCAACAAAATAATATATGGAGCAGCATAGAGTGATACCTTATTCAAATTATGCCGGTCTCCATGGCGATAATCTCCTTCTGTTCCTTGATCTTCTGTAGGAAGTAAATTAATATCAGCTCGATCAGATTCAAGGCTCTCTGGCCTTATGGCTGGATTTGATCACCCTGCAGATTCAAGACTCTCAAACCCCGTGTCTTCATGGTTATTATCTCAAAACTACCATGCGCAATCCCTTGATGGCCCTTATGAAAGAACTGGCAACATCCTGAAACGGAATAACGGATAGTTAGGAGATCTTTTCTGAATGGTCTTTGAATGAAATTGCCAGGACAAAGCACTAATCAATGACGCCTTCCATGCTGGTTTAAAAAATCCCTCCAAACCTCATTTCCAATCCCAATTCTAGTTTTCTTAATGGCCATTATTAGTAAGTTTATCATAAGGCCGCTTGCTATCGTTCCCCTCGCATGATTTTAATAAATAAAAATTTATTTAAAAAATTAACAAAATTTAACAAAAAAATATAAAAAAAATTATAAGAAAATATGTGAGGGCAACAACGGCTAACCCGATGGTGCCCCCTTTCCCCCTTTTTCTACATAGTCATTGGTCTTTACTAATTTTATACATGGATTGAATTTTTGGATTTTTAGCAAAGTTAGTGGGATTTAATATAATAACTGAAAAGGATGATAGTAGAGTACAATGGGTGTGAAAATTTCATCAAATGAGAAAACATTATACTCCCTCTATCCCACATAAATTCACAACTTAATCTATCATTAATATTTTATAATAATATTATAAAAAATATTTGATCTTATTAAATTAAACTTCAAAATACATATCATCGTAATTTATGTGGAACACAAGAAATTGTGTTTTAAGACAACCCAAATAAAAAAATATTATATATATTATGAGACAAATGGCGCAAAATTCAGCAAAACCAAGTAGCAATGATCTGTAATCATTTATCAACCACATTACAATTTTAAAAAGAACAAAAAATCATGTCTCATCACATTAAGCATCATTACAACAAGGACAAAAAAGCCCAAAGCAGGTATTGACGAGTACGTGTCCATCAAACTGTATTCTCCGCATCTGAAAGAGTGCGCAGTATGCAACCCGACCCAGCTCTTTGTGTTAGTTTTTCATGTATTCGCAGACATTGGTCACAAGTGGGCCGATCTCCAGTAGACAAGCTTCGATATAGATATCTGAAGCACACAAAAAAAAAAAGGAATGTATGATGAGCGGCGTCTAATCAGGAAAGTCTATGGTGTCCTTCATGAGAACTGTAACTACAAAATTCAAGAAATAAAACTTTGCACAGGTGCGAAGCATCATGAAAAGCAGGACAAAAAAAGGACAAAATTAAGCACCAAAATAAGTGCATGCAGGAAACTGTTTTATGTATAGATTATAGAACATGTTTCTGATGTACCCATGATAACAAATGGAACTAGACATGTTTCTGATGTACCCATGTCAATGATTCCCCCATGTTCCTGCTTATTTGGCAGTATGATCAATACCAACGTGCTGGAGTTAAGGTGCCTAGGTGCTTTCTTTGGCACATTAGAATCAGTTACGATCACCAACTTCATTGCTTTCTCATATATTTCTTTTTGGAAGTTCTCTTCCATTCAAAATCATCAGTTGATGGAGGGTTCCTATGCTACTTAATTGATGAGCCGAAGCTCCAGCTATTTGGTCCATTACTGGCTTTGTGTGTTTGGTTTCTGTTACTTAGGAGCAATTATCGGATTATATCTCATAGAGGGCTTTACATAGTGTTTGTGTTTGCTTATTCCCTTACGGGAGTTCATATCATTCCATGGGTTTTTTCCCATAGGAATTTTCCATGCAATCATTATTTTATTTCATATGTCCTTTCCGCACAAGATTGTTGAGAGACAGTAGGTGTCAGCTTCCGAGTAGTATTTGGTAACTGAGGAATTTGTTTGTTGGTCTAGAAGGATGAACAATGGGTATCATAGCCTAAGTTTTTTTAAATGCACTATCAAGCTTAGTATACCACCTTTTTTTTTCTAAATCAACCATAACTCATGAATAGGTGGCATCATGTATTCTTGGTAAGAAGCAAAGAGCTGGCTCTAGTGATAACTGATAAAGTACTACCATTGAATCATCTGTGGATAAACCCAAATTCTTCCCTACAAGATGGTTGACATCTAGACCTCATTCAAGAGTTGTTTGTAACGTCTAGGGGCATGCCATGTGTGTTTGATCTATTGGAAATCTGCAATATTTGCAAACTAGAAAACCTTTCTCAAAGATTCCTCTATAAATCAAACCAAACAAATTTTAAAGTAGCGATCAGTTTTGTTTTCTTTTATAGGGCCTCTTTCACCGTTAGATCAAGATGAAACAATGGAAATGGTGTGGCTTACTTCATGAGAATATCATAGTACTCAGGGTCCAGAGAAGACATCATTCCATCGACATCCTTGATCGCCATTATTGCCCTATGCACCACAATCCAATTTGCCGACTTCCAATTCAAAAATCATATGCACAAAAAATGAACATGAAAAAGAGGAAAATTTTTCAAAGCATATTCACTTGTACAAATGAAATCTCCAGTCAGACAGATTTCAATTAATAATCATAATCTCCACCATTTGCCAAAAGATAAATGAAATAGACACAGAGTGATTTGAACAAGCACCTTGCAACGTTCGTCCATGGTCCTAGGAGCTGAACCTTCAAGAGCTGTTTTGAGAGCATCCACCGGTTTATACCTGTTTGTGTTCAGTATTTCCCCATTTTGGACATCAAGCATAGTGATTAAATTAGGTAAGCTGGGCTCGATACAGAAAATCGAAAAAAAAAAATGAAGGGGAAACAATGGAAACAAAAGACTGCATACTGCTTGAGCAAGGCTTCAATCTTCTGCGACTTTTGTTCAATACGGAGGATTATCGCCTCGGCATTCTCTGATTCCGCAAAGTCTGTCATTATATGTATCCCTCTCGCTTGAACCTTTCCGTCCGAAACTCACAATTATGCTGTGTTAAAGAGATGTGAATGCCAATTCGATAGACTAAAAGGGAAATAGCTTGCTTTGGACCAGGAAGGCTTGGAATGTTCCAAAATCTTGTGTTCTATAAGGGGCATAATATTCAGGTCACAACTATTCTTAGTAAACTGAAAATGACATTTTCATTAAGCTAAATCAGATATGTTAAGACTCACATGAAACTTTTCTTTATATAATTGAGATGGACAATTCTTTTAGAATTGTTAAGAAACTCTCTAATTTTGTTTAAGACAAAATGGAAAACAGTTCTCGAAATGAAAATTGTGGTTTACAGTTTATTCCAGATAGTCACTTACTCATTTCTTAACTTCAAAATGAGGATTTTAACCCTTTTCTTTTAATCACTTCCTGAACTGAGTAAAAGGCTGCTTTTCCAATTTGTGTGAGATAGTTCAACTTAATCTTGTTCATCCTTGAAATTACAGAGGGCAACAGATTGCTCTTAAGTTCAACAATCTCGTAGAATAACCATCCATCAAGTAATCATCCGCTAACTTCTTAATGTATCATCTTCAAGGTTTTTATTTTTATTTTTATTTTTTGTTGGGGGACCCAGCCTTGAAATTTTCTAGAGCTGGTTTCTCAACATCAATAATGAAGTCGTGCTTACGACACAAATAAAATATTTACGCCAAGCATGAGATTTCGTCAACACTAATAAACATCACTTCTCCATTAGGTTTTTCTTCAACCGAACCTCATATCTATACTAGAGCCGGTTTCTCAAAGTTAATATTTAATTCGTGTTAAGGATGCAAATAAAACACTTATGCCAAACAGGCCAAGCATCAAATAGAATCAAAGGCAAACGAAAAGAGTGAGATTTCTCTCCAAACTCCAGGCCAAGGCTCTTCTGTTATTACTTGAAATTCTGAATGAATACAAAAGACGGCTCAAAACGAGCTTAGATACCAAGCCACAAACCCTAAACTCAAATTTATGAAAAAGCCACACTAATTATTCGGAAAACATAAAAAGACTAAAAACTCATCAAAGCGACCTCGAAACGCTTATTGACACTGAAAATCGTGGCCAAAGGCAACGAGGTTTGATTCCCATGCCTTTTCGCCTGGACCGACCAAGTTCCATTGCGATCGGAGTTAGTTTCCTTGGATTTCTAAAAACCCATTCCATGAACAGTGCATCAACGAGATTTCGTTGGTTTTCCTCGACATCCACAGTGAGTTCACGAGACAAATATTCCACAGTACATCTGCTAAATGGTTTCAACAATCAACTCACAAGCCAGATCCAACACCAGTCCACTCATCCGACAAAAGCATGAAATCTACACTCACTCATGGAACCAGGGAACCATTACAAAATGGTCCGCATTGGAAATCGATTGATTCAAAGCAATCTCATAAGCAAACAATAGAACCAAGTCCGAGAATCAGAGTCACAAAGACAAAAAATGAGGGTTGAGGCGAACCAGACAGGAGTTTACCGGCGGCGCTGGTTTGATGGTGGCTGATTCCGGTGAGCGTCGGCGTAGAGAGGTGCGGTGGGTCTGGGCAGCGAATATGTTTCTGCGGTGGAGGTGGAGATCGGCGGCGAGTGTGGGTGGAGGCCGGCGCCGAGGATGGGAGCCGTTCGCTGCAGATAATGATGGATGCGATGTAGGCAAAAATCATATGGTGCGGTGAGCAAAAGAGTGTACCAAGAAACCTGATTGTCCGGAAGGTCAGACCCAATGGAACCATACCGAACTCGTACCCAATATGAAATGGTACGGACGGGAATGTTAAAAGTGGAGAAATCGAAAACTTGGTACGTTATAAAAAATCGTTAAAAAAGCATATCAAGTTTTATAATTTAATGAAATTGAGTTGTTATTGAAATCATACTCCTATTATTTAATAGTTTTTTTCTTTAAGATATCACAACTTTTGTTCTATTATAAATACGAACAGGGGATTAATTCTACCTAAAAAGAGCTTGTACAAATAAATTTCTAAGGTTGTGTGAGCAGTTTTTTTCCCTTCATTTTATTAATTTTTTAATATATATATATATAATGGGAAAACGCTGACTGAACAATATATCTCAACCAATTTTGACGAAATCAATGACAGTCCACATGTCAGAACGACCAAATCGATTTTAAAAAAAAAATTAACCGTCCATTTTTATTTTAAGTGCATGTTCCTTTTAAACAAAATTGGACAGAAAATTATAATTATACCCACACTTAAAAATGAATATTCTTTTTTCTTTTTGTCATTAGTCCGTTGAAAAAAAAAAGGCATGTAAAAGAAAAACGAAAAATTCTTGAATTTGTGACCGTCCATATTTGTCTCTAACGGATGGTTAAAAAAAACTCACATGGCAAGGCACTCTAGTCCCCCTGAATGGTGGAAAAAATCTAAGATGTCCAATATAATTTCGCACGGACTACATAGAAACTTTAGTTTGAGACTTAATTTTTATTTACTATGCATTGTCCATATAAAAAAAAGACAGTATTATACAGAAATTTTTGTTTGTGAGTTAGTTTTTATTGACTCTGTATTATCCGCTTACGAAAAAGATGAATTATACAAAAACTTTCATTTGAGGCATAATTTTTTTCATTCTTTATTGTCCGTTTTAAAAAAAGACGGACAGTCATTACTTAAAAAATAAATCATTCGCTTCTAATAGAAACGGATTATACACACACAAAAAAAAGTCAGTGGTTTAAGCTTTATTCACTTAAGTACATATACATCTGTTTCATTTTATAACCAAATACCTTCAAAATGCATCCAAAACATCCCCAAAATGTATAAGAGTCAACAAACCAAATCATATTCCCATACAAAGTTTGTGACTTAGTTGTTGTTGACTCTATATTATCCGCTTACGAAAAAGGCGAATTATACAAAAACTTTCATTTGAGGCTTTATTTTTTTCATTCTTTATTGTCCGTTTTAAAAAGAGACGGACAGTCATTGCTTAAAAAATAAATCGTTCGCTTCTAATAGAGACGGATTATACACACACACAAAAAAGTCAGTGGTTTAAGCTTGAATCACTTAAGTACATATACATCCGTTTCATTTTATAACCAAATACCTTCAAAATGCATCCAAAACATCCCCAAAATGTATAAGAGTCAACAAACCAAATCATATTCCCATACAAAGTTTGTGACTTAGTTGTTGTTGACTCTATATTATCCGCTTACGAAAAAGGCGAATTATACAAAAACTTTCATTTGAGGCTTTATTTTTTTCATTCTTTATTGTCCGTTTTAAA
Organism: Drosera capensis; assembly: GCA_001925005.1. Lineage (NCBI taxonomy): Eukaryota > Viridiplantae > Streptophyta > Magnoliopsida > Caryophyllales > Droseraceae > Drosera > Drosera capensis. The sequence continues at coordinate 44,410 of LIEC01000347.1, forward strand.
AAGAGACGGACAGTCATTGCTTAAAAAATAAATCGTTCGCTTCTAATAGAGACGGATTATACACACACACAAAAAAGTCAGTGGTTTAAGCTTGAATCACTTAAGTACATATACATCCGTTTCATTTTATAACCAAATACCTTCAAAATGCATCCAAAACATCCCCAAAATGTATAAG
>LIEC01000348.1:0-47794 GCA_001925005.1 Drosera capensis
TATATATTAAATATAAAAATGTTATAAATAATTTAAAACGGATTAATTAGATAAAAAATTATAAAGATTGGGACGAAAGAAACAAAAACCAAGAAGGAATTTACGATCAGCGCCCGCGTTTACTTCCTCCGTCTGGGCAGAGGAAATGATTTTTATTTGAATAATCTGAAAACATAATACTCCCAACTCCTTTTATCCCATTAAATTTAAAATAATATTTAATAATTTTCTTATTTATTGTAATGCATGGTATTCTTTTTGCTATTAATCTTAACAATATTATACAATTAAATCAACGATTCATAATTGAATAACATAATTTAAATTATCATTATTATTTTACGATAATTTTATTAAAAACAACTTTTGATCATCACATATATGATTCTTAACACAAAAAAAGTTTTGGTTCACGTGAACAACAGTGGCAATGGGAATGATAATTAAACGTTTTGGATTTTTCACAAAAAAATTATTATAAAAATATTTAAATAATCATAATCAAATTGAATTTTCTTCTCTCAAACATTACAGTAAATACTACTAACACTACCTACATAAATGACAATTAATTATTTTACAAATTAATAAAAATTCAGCACATATAAATTAAAATATGCACAGTATATTATTAAATACACATGTTGGATTTTTTGTGGTAAGATAATTTTCCGTTTAGTCAGCACTAATTGACCTTCAAGATACGGTAGATTTCGTAAGTTTTTTTTCTTTGAAAAATTGAAATACTCGTACATAACAGCCTCCATCATAACTAAGCCAAAGATGGTTGGCAAGAGAGGCATGAGCAAACAATCATGCGCTCAAGTAAACCAAACATAGAATTCAAACAGGGAAAATTGACCCCATTGAATAATATATAGTGTTACCTAATATTAGTAGATCAGGCTATTGAAGAAACTTTCAAGAACAAAAGTTAATGTTTGCTTGGCGAGGCAGGGGATGGCACCAGTGTGTCCCTGTACGACAACGTGTGTTATCACGTTACTTGGTGATGGCAGCGTCGACTATCAATGACTCGTTCCTCTCTCTAGTTCTATCCATTTCAACGTGTGTTATGTACTTGGTATGTATATATGGTAGCCAACTTGATGGAAACTCCATCTAGTGAAGGCTGCATCTTATTCAAAGGATTTGTACCGATCAAATAATGCATGCATATGTGATGGACCATTTCTACTATATGCGGTCAGTGGCCACGTGGAAATTGATGGTACCAGGAAGTATAAATATCTTCAATTAAAACTCCCTCCTTTTCAATTTATGTATAGTTTGAAGGTTTAGATTGAATTTCAAAATATATGTCATATGAGATTATATAGACAAAAATTAAATGTTTTTCCCTATTTTACCTAAGAATTTATTTTGGTTTTTTCTTGATTGATTTAATGAAAACATAACTTTTAATAAATGATAAAGATAAGAATGAAAATTTCATCGTTGAAAATGACATGTAATAAAGATTTTTTAATTTGTGTGTTTTAATCAAAACGACAAATAGATTACAACGGAGGGAGTAAAGCACAAAAAAGAAGCATAAATAAAACAAAAAATTATCCTAGAATATAAGTTTTACAAAATATTTCTCAAAACATACCAACCCAGAAAAAAATCTTTCAATCATACAATTTCAACTCTATATAATTTTCTCTATCTTCGTCCTCCTCCACTCGTTGTCGCACCAATCTATCCTAGCTCGTCGTCTTCGCCTCACTCTCTCTTTTTCATAGCTCTCGTCGCGTGAAAATGATTTCATCTAACACCTTACGAACGAGATGCATATCATTGACATTTGGATTTTTAAAGAAGAAGCGCATTGTAGAAGAGGCGCAATTTGGTAGACTTGTGATTTTGCTTGGTTCATAGCTCATTTGTAGTGTGTGATGCACATCATTTGCATTTGGATTGTTGAAGAAGACACGCACCATCGAAGAGTATATGAATTGAAGAGTAGATGGATAGGGTTTGAAGAGAGGCACACTTTGCACTCTTTGAAATAGTGTGTTTGTTTTATTTCAAATAGTATGTGTTTGTTATTTCAAACAGTGTGTTTGTCTTGTTTCATGTTGTGTAGACGTATTTTTTCTACTTACATGGACGCACTGTTTTCAAAAAGTGTAAAAAAAAATCAACTTTCTTCGATCGTCCTATTTCATTGAAGATCATACTCACCAACGCAATACAACCACGATATACGACATCAAATAACAAAGACAAGGACGAGACGTGATGGTTCAAAGTAGTATTGTGACGATTTGTTGAATGACACACAGCCAACACATTGGATGATTTATTGTTCTTGGTTGATATTGTTGTTTGTTGGAAAAGAAGATGAGAGAGTGATAGTAAGAGTGATGATAGGTGGTTATGGTTTTGTGGAGAAGAGGAGGAAGAAGAAGTTGATGGTGAAGTAAAAAGTAAAGAGGAATGCGATTATATTTAGAGGCGTATCTCCTTTTGTTCATGTATTGATGAGGCATATGCAGAGAGTCATTCTTGATGAGGCCTGCTTGTTTAGAGATTTCACTCCTAAACAGAAAGATAGGCTTGTCCAACGAGCATGGAAGGTCTCGGATGTTGTTTTCTCAAGCTCACCTCCTGGAGTCCAAGACGATGTTTTATGACCTTGTTCTTATCTATAATAGTGTGCTGAAGTTTGTTGAAAATGGGTTATTCCCTCGATTATGTAATATGTTTAATGTGTGTTGTAATGGGGAAGGGTGCCTTTCTTGTGCTGGTCATGTATGTCCCTTAGTATTGTACTTATATGTGATGTATGTTAGTCATTTTGTTTGATTGTTAGCATAGGGAAAGTTTTACTTATTGGTTTTAGACAGTTTGTTCTGCCGGACTCTGTCAGCATCTAGATTGATTTAGTGCATATTAAGGTGCACAAAATCATCTAAAAATGCTTGTAAAATGCTATTCCAAGCACAACTGGATCAATAATACACTCACCTGTTCCGAAAAAAAAAAGTAAAAAGTAAAGAGATAATTGTATGTTTTGGAATTATTTTTTCGACATATATGATTTGAGATTTTTTTGGCACTTTTTGGGAAAATTCCTTAATAAAATGACATAATTATTACTGGGTTGAAGTTTATCTAAGTTTCAATCTTTGAAAATGAAAACAAAACGTAAATCATGAATTGATCAATGAACACTTAAGAATTGACGATAGAGGGGTATTTTCAAATTACATCCATTTGTTTTTCACTACAAACAACTGCCCCACTATGCGTAGATATGCATGGAGATCGCTGATATGCCTCTGCTGGCTCTCGAAATGAATCCTCAAATTCGATCTAAAAGGATTCGATTTCGATTTATCCTTTTTACCAAATCGTAACCGTGGTCAGGTCTATGTATCACCATATAGACTTTGATTTATGTATTACTCCCTCCGTACATTCAAATTGCAACCACTTGACTACTTTTGTTCTTGTCAAGATAGTTTTGACTCATGTTTCACAACGATCAAACATTATATGATAAAAAAATAAGAATACGTTTTTCAAATTACGTATTGAATGTTTGTTGAGATTGTCGACTACTTCATATTCTCGACAGATATACGTTACGCTGAATGAACATGGGAGTATTGCTCTCGGTTGAACAGATTGGTCCGGGGGGCAGCGTCTCGAAATCTAAACGGGATATCTAAGACTCAGTGTTTATTTTATTATGTGAAGAAAACCGCATGAAGTAGTAAAAAGTTAAAGGTGTTTAGCATGAGCGTGCATATGTCACATGGCCAAGCTTGATGGTGTCTAGTGAGGCACTGAGCACGGCCAGCAGAAGCCGTGCGTATGGCACTCGTCCGTGCGTGCTACCAGTCCAGAAGTCACTAATTTAAGATATGGCTATCACCATCTTCATCGAAACACATGAGATTATAGAACTCTTCGAATTTCAAAATCTTGATTTTAATCTTAATGCTTTGAGATGGGAATAGATCTTCAATCTGTAGAGTCCAGTATCTTCCCCAAGTACTTAACACGCGAACAGATCTACCTCATGCATCCTTCTCATCTTTATCATAAAATGAAACCAATGATTTCTCCTTCACGGCTTTGAATCAAACATTACACTCTAACTCTGCAAATTGTTGCACTTGATCCCGTATCTCTCTTCGAGACTTTTCAGATGTCATGTGGGTCTCGTTTCTGTCAATGTGATAGCTCGAATTAAGCAAATGATGCATGTGGGTATGTTCCGATACCAAATAATGCAAAAGAATTAAGCAAGGATTACGACATGCAAAATTAATTATAAGAAAAACAAGATCGTTTAATAGAAAACACAATCTCTTCTTCCAAAAGAGAAATTATGAACCAAACACATAAAATTATGACAGTCGTTCCAACTTCCACAAATTTGTTTAAATACACCTTTAAAAACCCTTGTCTGACAAGATCTTCATGCATCAACATCAATTGTGTTACTCCCACTATCCCAAAATAAATAAATAAAAAATTTATTTTTTATATTATTAACATGTAATTTGATGAGTTTCGTTATTCGTCTCAACGATGTAAGAAAATTAATTTATCGATCCTGGGTTGAAATATATAACTTAAACTATCATTAATATTGTATTTTAATTTTACTGAAAATGATGGTTAATTATCCCACAACGTAAATAAAAGTTTACCTCAATAAACCTCTGACCAAACTGTTATAATTATTTTGAGACGAAAAAAATATTATTCTTCATACGTTATGTGTTATTCTTACTCATCACATGGCTCGCATAATTATTTTGTGTTATATAAATGTTTGGAATTACTTTCATATGTGACTCACATCGTCACCATTAACAACTTTTTGTTATATTAGCTCCCATTAGCGTCATAAATATTTTTATGATTGTTGATAGCCCCTCAAAAGAGGTTCACTGATCTTTAACGGATTGCACATTGTTCTCTGGCATCTTTTTCAGGAGCTATAGTATAGTTGACAGTTACATTCACTTCAACAGTTCTTATAATGTATATAGACAGAAAATAGCTGCCCTTTCATTTGGAAATAGGGAATAATGTTTGGGTTTTGTGAAGCAGCTATCGCTAACGGGGCGCAGCAAATGCAAATAAAATAAAATAAGGGATTTCAAAGAGAGAGAAAATAAGAAATATTTGAAATAGGTAAAAGAAAAGAAAATAAAAATCAGAAATTCACTTTTTTTCCTTTTTTTTTTTTACTGCGAATTATTAGCACCCGCTGCTATTGTTATACTTTTCCCATAATGTTTTGATGGTTGTTGAAGTTTTGAAAATTTAAAAACAAAATCTATATAAGAGGTGCAGCTTGTTTTGGCTGCATGTTATTGCAGCCATATTTCCCCCTTGAAATATATCACTTTTCTTACTTATCTTTGTTTGATAGTTTACATTTGTGATATATTTTCTCCTGCTTTGAATAAATTACGATATATTTCTATGCGTATCGTTTTTTATTTTTAACAATGTCATAAAAATATTAAACTAATTCATGATCAAAATTCATTACTTAATCTATAATTAGTGTTTTACAATAATTTTTTAAGAAACGTTTGATCGTACTAAATTAGATCTCAAAATATATGTGATTATAATTTATTTGAGGCGGAAGGAATACTAGCGAGTGAGAAGTACTGGTTATGTAAAAAAGCTACTAGTAATATTTAAAACAGAAGGATTTAACTTTGAACAGTTCAAGAACCATATCATTTATACAATACATATAAAAACATTATCCAGAACAAAGATAAGCTTATGTGTGAGAAATATTACAATCACACTTGCGAAACTTATAATTTGTCCAAGAGAAACAAGCGTTTAATTATCATAACGAACTACGCACACACATCCATTTAAGACATGCCATTTATTCTTGTTGCCTCATATGGTCTTGATCAATTTTTGTCTTCAACCTTGGCATCCGCATGCCCCATGTAACCACCGTGACCGGGATAACCACCGTAGCGTCCACCATACCCACCTCCTGGGTAACCGCCATATCCACCACGTGGGTAGCCACCATATCCTCCATAACCGCCACGGCCCCCATAGCCTCCATAACCACCACGGCCTCCATAGCCTCCGTAGCCACCATATCCCGGACCGTAACCTCCGTATCCATAACCAGGACCGTAACCTCCATATCCCGGACCGTAGCCATAATATTTTGCATCTCCTACTACACATGTCATATCATCGAACATCAAAAACAAATTTCAATATCGCAATATCTACTATTTATATATCAATATCACTTAGCAAGAGCAGTATAGATGATCAGAAGAATACTACGTTCATCTTAATTTCATATATACGAACAAATTCGAAATAGCTTACGAGTAGCTTCTTCAGTCGATTTTTCGGCCAAGTCCCTCGCAGTAGCCTCTGAGGAGATGGCAAGAACAATCGCCAAGAAGGCAAGGAAGACAAAAATCACCTTGGAACTCATTTTTGTAAGTTTGGGGTTTAGGTTGTTTATGAGCTTTGGATGGAATATTATGCCCTTTGGTTGGCCTCTATTTATAGTAGTAGTATCCATGCATATATGCACAGGAAAATAGTGACATGCACCTGCTTGGATAGAAGCTGGCCATGCAGGCAGTTGGCTGTTGGATCCTTAATGAGATTGATCACTCAATTTGTGAAATTTTCATGCCCACTAATTTTATATACAAGTGAACGACTAATAAGATTTTATTGGTGAGTCAAGTGATTAGTAAAGACAAAATAAAACAAAATGGAAACTGTGAAGGATAATCTAGGAATGTTAACCATAGATTGTTTGTAAAATTGAAGAAATTTAAGTCATTTTGCAAATGGATATTTGACAAACGAGATCGATGTGAATTATATGCACAATGTGTTACACTAATAATATATATTTATTTTACTAAGACTGTTGGCATATATACACATATATATTATATACTCAATGGAACGGTATATTCCCCCTGTCCCACAATAGATACAACATATATATATATTTGTATTATTTTATATGGATAAGTACGAGTCTCGTTTTCATATTAAATCACATCTGATGATCTCGCAATATATATTAGGTTAAACTATATAATATATATAATCATTAATGTTTTACGATAAATTTAAAAAAATATTATGATTTATCGTCATTATAAACATGTTATATATATATATATATATATCATGTCAATATAATGTATTTATTATGGGACGAAAGGAAAAAAAAGTATATTGTAATGAAAATTGTTGTCATCAATAATTCAAAGCACCGTTGAACGAGTCCTGAGTGAGTAACATACCGTATTTATGTGCTGCGTAACCAGCAACCCTCAACTCCGTGAGGTCAAAAAGTCAAAGTGGGGGACACTTTTGAAATATCGGAGAATTACCGAAAATATCATTTAAAGATTTTATTCTTACTTAAAATCTTGGGTAGAAATTTCATGAAAAAAGTTTATGTAGAAGGGAGTTTATTATTAGTAATATATAACTTGTATATTGTTAGGATACATCCAACGATGAATTCTTTTTGAAATTATATTTTTAAAAAAAGTTTCATAATCATTTAATCTTTCACCATTCATTACTCTCTAACAACACATGATATTTACATCATATTTTCTTTCTCCAAATGTTTAATATTATTTTCGTGTAAATTTCATGCAACGTTTTACCTAGAGATTTATATGTGTACTAGTTAATTTTTATGGATTTTGATAAAAAAAAAATTGTTTTTTAAAAGGGTAATGACATTTATTATATTGATTCCGAGATGAGATAGTGAGATATATCATAGAAAAATATGATTGATTTCTAATGAAAAATATTATGATTTAAATTAAAAATTTAATTAAAGTAAAAATATTATAAATTTTTTGGGACAATTTAAAAAATATTATATATATTATAAGACACGGGATATATTTATTTTTTAAAAATGATTTTAAATTATTATTTAATTAAAAAATATTTTTTTCATTTAAAATAAATTATAATACGATTGAATTGATAGTATTAAAACACACCTCTCTTTCTTCCTCCCACGCCGCCGCTCCTCCTCTCCTTCTCCGTCATCCATGACTTCGTCCCTCACCTCGTCATTGCCATTTTCACCCGCAAATTCATCGTCGGATTCGAGTTCATAGATTGTCTGGGTGGATTCGAGATTGAATTCATCGTCGGATTCACCACCAAATTCGAATCCATCGTCGGATTCGAGTTCATGTGCTGTTTGGGTGGATTTGGGAATGATGCGATTAGGGTTATAGTTTTTGGATGAGGTGAAGGGGATGTCGGACGATGATGGCGTGATGACATACTAATAAGGATGTTGATGCGTACTCATTGATCAATGGTGATGCATAATGAGGCTTGGTGATGCGTACTCATGGCGATGAAAGCGTACTATGGCAGTGGCGATCGCGTACTATGGCAGTGACGATGGCGTACTATGGCGATCGTGATGGCGTACTGAAATGGATAGTGATGCGTACTCATCGGCCAATGATGATGCGTTCGGGGATTGTTGATGTGTACTACAATTGATGATGTTAACCTCATTTGGGTCGTGTATGGCCGGATCAAGGTTCACCTTTGTCTTTGGACGGTCGGCCACGATGGTGCGCGATGATGGTCGGATTAGGTAGAAATGGTGTTTGGTGGTGATAATGCGTCGATAGCGTGTCGTGGTGGTGTTTGGCAGTGAGGTTTGGATTTGGGAACGACAGAGTCGAATCGGCATCAAGAATCCTCACCCAAACCCGCCCCGCTTTCCCGTTCTCGTCCACCTTGTGGAGTACTGACCCAACGACGTCGGGGACCAACAAGACCGGTTCGAGATCTGGGTTCACGTACTAGGCTTGGTTTCGGGTCCTCTATTTGATCAGCTTAAAAAACACACGTAAAAAACGAGGAGGAGCTACGTGAAAAAGAAAAAAAGGGGAAAAATTGTCCCCCATTTTTCTATATCGTCTCCTAAAACCAAACCCCAATACAAACCACCATCATGACACACTGTCGACGCATTATCATCAAAGAACATCACTTCTCCCAAACCCGATCACCACGCACCATCATCGTGCACCACCATCGTCGACCGTCCAAAGGCCAGGTGAGCCCGGATCCGGCCATATCCGACCCAAACGAGGTTAACATCTGATATCAATGTCAACGGTTGTGTGGTCAGAGCAGGTGAGTAGTAGGGTTGCGGAGACCCGGCCTAGGAGATAACCGCGCCGACCTTCCCTAGCCACCATGAGCTTAGATGAGACCTAATCCACCTGTCACCTCTCGTCGTGAGGCGCCATCAATCTTCACCAGCGACCCGACCCGAAACACCACTGCTACTATACCCATTTCGAACCACCACAACCATCATCGTCAACCACCGCACATTGCCATCCCCACTCGCCGCCGACCTTCCCGATCCAAGCAAGGCTAACAGATGATACATATTGATGACGCATGGTGTTGGTGGTGTAAAGCATATTGATGAAGATGGTGAAGACGTGCTGCAACTATGACGAATACTGATGAAGATGCTGATGACGTACTTATGAAGATGGTGATGATGTGCTGATGAAAGGTGATGTCGTGCTGCAGCTACGACAATTTTCGATGAAGATAAAAGGAAATCTAGATAACGTACTAACGGACAGTTATTGCGTACTGCAGCTGCAACGATTTCCGATGACGACAGAAGGAAACCTAGATGACTTATCACTATAAAAATGAATGAAATTAGGCACACTCAATATGTATTTATAGTATTATGATTTAGGAACTAAATAAAATATGTTATAAATGAGAAGTTTTCGCTGGATGTGAATATTATTAGTTTATGTGTATGTGAATTTTATTTTATTGTGTGCCTAAACCCGTTATATAATTTTTACATAGCAAGGGTTTTGGGACTCCATGATAGTGACGTTATTTTGTATTATTATGTGCTAATATATTATGAAAAATTGGGATGTTACACCAAGACATCACATGAGGAGTGCTTTTGGTTGTATACAATCGATGTAACCTCGGGATGATAGGGAAATAGCTCAACACCACACGTTTCTTTTCCCGAATATTGACCTTGTCTCTCTGTGCTCCACAACTGGAACATATCTCCAGGTTTTCAATATCCTTTCAAAAAAGCATGTGATCGTTAGGACATTCGTCTATTTTCTGAACAGGAAGAGGAATACCCCTCATCAGCGAGTTCGTTGAGTACAACGTAACTTTCATCACATTGTCTTTCAAGACAATGTCGTGGCAGGCATCACCTTATGAGGTATGTTGTACTCATACTTGATGTTTACCAACCTTGAATCTGTCTCCAACGAAGACACCTTGCAACAAGGATACAACGATTTTCTACCAGCATTCAACATATTGAAAAAAGACGTAGAAAGAGACGATGGATTGTCGTCACAAGAATTTGTCGTTTCATGATTGACACCGGCTGAATATGCATCCCCAAATCCATCCATGACCATATCCTCATAAGAATATTTGCGCATTGAGGTTTTCTCTTCTTCAACCTCATCATGTTGTATCCATATCTAATAATTGGACATAATGCCACGTTAATATTAGTGCACGGTCGTCTCATCCGTCGTTTAATGGTACACATTGTGACACTTGACACAAGGGTCCTCAAGTGTCCTGATTAATTTAAAATCTGTTATTCAAGGACGAAACACTTCGCTCAAATACCTTTCAGTAAATCGCTCATACAATCAAGATCTATTATAATATCATGACATATCTGATTCCATTTTTTCGCTCAATTAAAACATGATCCGTAGAAAGTACAAAAAATCATAAATGGAACATCATCACATCGACGGCTGAGAGTTCCTTTCTCGTAGATCTCGAGTACCACACCGGTCCTTCGATCTGCGAAGATCTCGAGTTGAGTGGTGGGGACGGAGGAGCTCAACCATGGAGGAAGGGTGAGAAAATAATGAAATGGACAAATTAGGAAAACTTTGGTGTGCTTTTTGTAAAAAAAATAATGATATCTTGTGTGAATTAAATTTTTTTGGTAATATCCCACGACTATTTTCACTAATTATTTTTGTGTTATATTGGAATCACTGATATGATGTCATATGTGATTGACATCGTTCATCATTAACATTTTTGTGTTATATATGCTCAAAATAGCATCATAATCAAAGATTTTTATGATTGCTATCGCCCCTCGAAAAGGTTACGTACACTGATCTTCAATGGATTGCACATTGTTCTCTCGCATCTTTTTCAGGAACTTGCAGATGAAAGTGAACTTCAACGGTTCATGAATGTATGTAGACAGAAAATAGCTGCCAATTCATTTGGAATATATGCCTCTTCTTTCTTTTTCCTTTTTTGATAGTTTTCATTTGGGATAAAGCTAGTGAGGAATACAAGTTACGGTGAATATATTAAGCTAATATATCAAACAAGAAGAAGAATATATTAAGCTAATATTTAAAACAGATGCATTTAGTTAACTTTGAACAGTTCATCAACCAGAGCATAGAGTACTGTATCATTTATACAACACATGCAACACACAGAGATAGACTTCTAACTTGAACAATAATCTCTTGGACAAAGATAAGCTAATGTGTGAGAGAATATTTCAATCACACTTGCCAAACATAATTTGTCCAAGGGAAACAAGCGCTTCATTTGTAATAAGAAAACACACACATCCATATTAGACATGCTATTTATTTTTGTAGTATCATATATGGTCGTCAATTTTTGTCTTCAACCTTGGCATCAGCATTCCCAATGTATCAACCGTGACCGGGATAACCACCGTCCCCTCCACCTGGGTAGCCGCCATATCCACCACGGGGGTAACCACCATATCCTCCATAACCGCCATATCCACCACGCGGGTAACCGCCATATCCAGGACCGTATCCATAACGAGGACCGTAGCCTCCATATCCCGGACCGTATCCATAACGAGGACCGTAGCCTCCATATCCGGGACCGTATCCATAATATTTTGCATCTCCCACTGCACATGTTATATCATCAAACATAAAGAACAAATACAGTAATCACTTTCGAATATCGCAATATATAATAATTTTATCTCAATACCACTCAGCAAGAGCAATACAGAAATAATCAGGTACGAATTCCTTAACTCTTGATATTAATTGATCGAACATCAATGTAAAAATGATCAGAAGAATACGACATTCATCTTAATTCTATATATATGTGCAAATTCGAAATAGCTTACGAGTAGCTTTTTCAGTCGATTTTTCGGTTAAGTTGCTCGCAGCCTCGGAGGAGATGGCAAGAACAATCGCCATGAGGGCAAGGAAAGCAAAAATCACCTTGGAACTCATTTTTGTAAGTTTGGCGTTCAGGTTGTTTATGAGCTTTGGATGGAATATTATGCCCTTGGTTGGCCTTTATTTATAGTAGTATCCATGCAAATATGCATAGGAAAATAGTGACTTGCACCCGCATGGATAGAAGCTGGCCATGCATGCAGTTGGCTGTTGGATCCTTAATGAGATTGTGATCAGTCAATTTATGAAATTTGCATGCCGACTAATTTTATATACAAGTGAACAACTAATATTATATTATTGGCGAGTCAACTGATTAGTTAAGACAGTATAAATTTAATAAAAACTACAGAAGAATCTAGGGATTTTACGCTTACACTGTGTATAATAGTACTCCTTTCGTCGCAAAATAAATGTCATTAATTGACTGACATGAGATTTTATGTGTGTTGATTTTTTTTGGAATTTGATAAAGAAAGAATATTTTTTATGATAACGGGATTTACTGTACCATTTATGAGAAAAGATAATGGGATACTGTAGTTAAGTTTGATTGATTATATATTTTTTTCAGATAAAAAATTTTCAAATAAAATATGTTATAATTATTATAAAATATTTAAAAAAAAAAAACAAATATTGTATTTTTTCTGAGACGGAGCGAGTAATACTCAATAATTTATAGTAGTATCATTTTGTCAACCCATAATACACTATTTTACATTCTTTTTACCAAAACTCTCCACGTATATAGTAATATTTTATACTCAATATGGGCGAGTTGAGATTGTAAAATGAAGTTACTCCCTCCGTTTTATATTAATTGTAATATCTATATATTTTATATTATTATCTATGAATGACTATAAATATCAAATAACGTTTGATCGTTCTACAACATATATTAGGTTGCAGTGTGTTATTTACTTAATAATTAATATGTTATGATAAATTTATAAAAAAAAAATATGTTGGTCCGTTGTTATTCACGTGTTAAAATTTATGTCGACACGTAAATAAAATCAAAATGTTTAAATAATTTTAATACAGGTGTAACGATAGTGAATAATATTGTTGTCATGAATAAGTCAAAGTACCATTGAACGAGTCCTGGGTGATTAAGTTATTAATGTGCCGTGTAAATAGAAACTCTCCACTCCGTGAGGTCAGAAAGTCAAAGTGGAAACACTTGAACGCTCGTGGGTCCCCGACTAATAATCACAAATAATGCTTTTTCCTTTTGTTAAAATTAAAGTAGTGTTTGTTTTTCTCGTTCCCATCCCACAATTATTATAATATTTTAACCTGTTATATATTTCAACATAAAATTTATCACATATACAATAATAATTAGATTTAATTTTTTAAATATTTATCATAAAATATCAATATTTGTATAATTTATCTTATTTCAATCTAATACATATGGTACAACGATCATACATGATTTAATATAAAAATAAGATTTATATTTATACATATAAAATAATACAAATACATAAACATTATAAGAATTATGAAACGGATGTAGTACTCCTTATTTCTTCAGTCCGAAAATTTTTATAATTTTTTATCATTTGGATCCGTTCAAAATTATTTTCAATATTTTCTTATTTAAAATGTACCGTGTGGTTATGAATTAAAGTAGAAGGATAGAGAAATATTGTTATCTTTTATAATTAGAATTGAAAAAAGAAGAAGATAAAAACTAAATTTATGTACATAAACTAATTATTATAAAAATTATGGGATGAAAAAAATAAATATTGTACATGATCAAAATAAGTTTTATACAACTGTTTCTACGATTCATTTTCGTAACATTGATTTGGGATTATTACATAAGATGATCAATATATACTACAACATGAATACCAGTATGTTTTATGATTGGAAATTGGAATCGACTATACGACTGAATGATCATTAATTCATAACATTTTTCTTCGATCTATGATATTTGTCGATTTAGTGATTTAGTTATGTGTAAATATGGAGACCGAAGAAACGTTCAAAACAGATGTTATTGTTTGCTGAGGAGGGATTTAGCGTCGGAATTGGATCGGCTGCTGTAGGGAAACCAACAGCACAAAGACAGTTCAGTTTTCCACCCTTAGATTTCATGTTGGGCTATTAGAAAATGAAAAAACAACCTTGATCAAAGATTCAAAGCCAATGTTTGTTGTATTTTCCATGTAGCAGACGATCCTTGTTCATTTAGCGTCCGTGTCTTTGTCGTGTTGTCAATTGCTAGAGCCTACAGCTGATGACAATGTCTCAACTACTGTCACTTGACTCATTCCTCGTCCTATTTATTTCAATCATTTCAATTACTAAATCGCCCATCTTCTCTTAAGAATGCTCTATCGTATTTCTAAAGGACGAATGGTCCATGTTAAAGAACTCTTCTGTAGTTGTAGGTTGATGTGTATCCAACCAATCATTTAAATGATATTTTTGATTTTTAAATGGTGCCAAAATTAAATTCCTCTCCATTTGTATATCCATCATTTATTTAATAGTTACCTTAACAATGAAAAAAAATATTTATAGAAAATACACATATATTAAATAAATATATATATATATATTTCTACCCCGATTGATTTTTAATTCATTTCGTTGAACCTTGGCGTTACGAAGTACTCTATCATCAACGGCTGATCCTTCCCAACCCAATAGGACATAAGTAAATTGCATGCCGGCCGAGCATGCCCCTAGAACGTTTGTAGCGATCTCATTTTTTCGAGTTCTGTATCTAAGTCCTTGAAGACATGAATCTTTATGTGTGTTCCATCTAAAGTCCCAAGATAACCTTATTAATAAACGCACAAATAAAAAACTATACAAAAACAGTCCATAAAAATTCTTGAATAATTAAAGAAGAATGTTTATTTGTTATCTTAAAACATTTCTATTTTGGATCATTTGAATCTTCTGGTATAAGCTCTGGTGTTTTTAATAGCATTTCTTCCAAGTTCATCATAGCATTGACTATATTGTTGAAGTGTCTACTAACGGTCTCACCAGACCGACCAAAGCGAAATTTTATTACACGATTTCTTACATGATGAGCTAATACATACAAAAAGATAGCAACTTGTTCATCTATTTGCATATATTTTGTAGCTTTAAGCTTTCCTGCCATATGAAACATACCACATAATTTTACAAATGTTGCCCGATTCATTCTAAGCTGCTTATGACATGTAATTTTATTTTCATAAACTAGTCTCTCAATGCATTCTGCACTTCCAAAGAACGAAACATTGTACCTAGGCCGAGGTGGTCTCTGAAGTCTACGTAGTACAACAAGTAATCCCAAAAGTTTAACATACCAGCAAACAAGATTCAAAATATTTATCCATAACGAGCAAAAAGACGTTATTCTCCTCCTCCTCTCCATTTTCACGAATCTAAGATGAGCCATATGTTACGGGGTTAGATTTCTCACAACTCGTGCGACACTCAAGGTACTCACACCTTCGTTAAGAGAAATGAGAACTCGGGACAAGCTTTGAGAGGAAAACACAATGTATTACTCTCGGGGGTTTTTGGGTTTACAAAAGATTGAACTCAAGGATGGATGATTTGGCAAATGAGCCAAACATCTCCTTATATACAACTTCTCCTCCACAACCAACGGTGGAGATCAAAACGATCTAATGGTCTATATTTACATGTAGACTTTTGGTAGCAACCTACCCAAGATAAAACCTTTGCGGTTTCTAAACATCACCTCCCTAGGTTTGTACCTCCTATGGATAAACTTGGGACTTCTTTGATGGACTGCGTACTTGAGCCGCATCAATTTGTCACGGGCTTTACTTTGGGCCAGACTCCAAATTCGTTGGTCCGTGACACATAGCTATAATTGAACAATGTCTTTGTAAATTACAAAATAAATAACCTACAAATATGTGCAACAAAATGAAGAAAAAAAAAACCTATCGATTTCCTTCTAGAATCAAATATCGTTTTAAGCTACAAATATGAGTTGTCCCAGAAAAAGAATCTTCAAAAATATCCTAAAATAGTTATCGATAGAATTGAAAAAACAAACAAATCATTCGAACACCCCATAACATGCAAATCTCATACATATGAACAAAAAAAATCCACTCAAACACAAAAAATTATATTAAAAAAATTGAAATTAAGATTTGCACGCAAAAGCAGGCAAATTCTTGACCCAAAAAACAATCGAAAAAAAAGGCTAAAAAGTAGGAAGTGAGAAATAAAAAGGGGTTCAATTCATGAATCAATTGACATTCAATTAACCAACATGCAATGTAGATCTAGGTCAAATTCTTCAATTAAGAATAAGAAATAAATATAAAGAGTGCCTATCTAATTTGATTTTCTCTTTGTCCTCAATTTGTCGTACCAAAATGAAACAGAGATATGAAGAAATAGATTGATACTGATGGTTCAGGAAAAGAGATATGGAAATAAGATAATATGTATATATATAATCCTAGTGGGAGCATTGTCGTTTGATGATTTTACGAGGGATAAAATGGTGAAGAAAAAATTTGGCCATTTCATTCATGGTCTGAAAAGACTATGTATGAGTTTTATTACAGGAATCAAAAATGGATTTTGAGAAGAAATCTCATTCTGAATGAATACATCATCCGGGGTCAATAATATAACCAAACAAGATTTTTCTTGTTGTGTGGGAATGAAACAAGGAAAAGCCCATTCACGCATTCCGAAAGGGGCATAATACTGTTCGCCAAATTGATGTCTATGCCAATATCCAGTGAGGGTTGAATCTAAATGCATGATACGTCCATACGTTTGACCCTTTCTAGCTAATACATGAAGATGAACGTGTGTCACCTTCCGAGACGATAGTAAAACTTGTGTCAGCGTCTCTGTTATTTTTTATGCTTTATGTCAGAGGATTGTTTGGCTGGACTAATAAAAAATACTTAATATATGCTCAGATTGTGATAACTTGTATCATCTTGGGTATAATTTTGTACTCCTATTATCACATAAAACATATATGATTTTAATACTCTTTAATATATATTTAGTTGAGTTTTGTTTTTATATCAAATAGTGTTCGATCGTTCTATAACATATGTTATATAAATATGTATAATTTATATATTAATGTTTCACGATAAATTTACGTAAAACAATATTTGATTATCTCGCAATGAAGATTAAAATTTACCTCGACAAACGTACATACACATACAGTTAAACCGTTGCTTTTTTGGTGAAAGGAATGGAGTAATAAGTAGTCCAATCGTTTGATGAAATAATATTTTTAAATTACTTTATTTGATAAAAAATAGTTTTGATTTCTGTATGAAAAAAAAAAAAAAAAACAAATTTCGAATAGTTCCTCTATATTCTAGATCCTTTGTATATGCTGTTGTACTGGCAGATGAATCCTATTCTGTACTCCTTCCATTTCATAATAAATTGATCAGCACAGAATTTTATATATGTATTGAATTTTTGTGAAAAAAAAATACTTTTTTGAAGTTAATGAGACTTACTGGAGCAGTAGTGAGAAGAGATAGTGAATGTATTATAATAGAGTTTGATTAATTTTGTATTTTTTTAGATAAAACTTTTTAAATATGATAGTATTATAATTATTATGGGATATCAAAAAAAACAAGTGTTATATTTATTACTTATTATGGATTATTTTAATAATAGTAATAATAAGGGCTGTTTAAGTTACAATTAAAGTGTGTGTCAAACACTCCTCCACTTTATAAAATGTTTTAAACTTGATTTTGATCACTTTTATCCTAACCAACCAGTCTTTATATCATATGTCAATTACTGAACACAACACTTGCACATTAGCGACGGACCAAAAAACCTGCAAATATTCATATCTAGAGTTCAGTGTTACAAGTACATTTTAAGAATTCGCTAATTTGAGGAATGTGAATCCGCTCGTTGATAATGCTATCCTTGATAGTTGTAATGATCCATACTAAAATTTGGGATCAATGAACTACAACACACCAAAAATTGATGCGGGGTTTTCTTTTTATATCATCTTGTAATGTTTTCGCTCCTTTTTGAACTTGTTATATGGATTGATTGCATATTCGTCATGTGATGACAGCATTGTCGAAGTTTAACACTATAGACTATAGTTGTATAAATAAAGTGATGATAAATTTACTTTTTCTGCACGCGAACGAAACATATTAGTCTGCTTAATTAGCTATAAGAATAGATGTACATACGTACTTAAACATTTCAAATTCTGAATGAAGTCATGCATAAGCGTACTCGATCATGCATTTTGCTCAAACAAGTTGTTACATAACTCAATCACGAGTACTAAATCATAAATTTAGAAACACACATTCATTGATGTGTGATTTACTCGTTTGGTATTACAATATAACATGGTCCTCATGGTTTCTGTTCCACCTTAGCATAACCACCATGACCAGGATAGCCACCATATCCTCAACCTGGGTATCCGCCATAACCACCACACCCGTCTCCTGGGTAACCACCATATACGCCACCTGGATAACCACCGTATCCTCCACCTAGGTATCCTCCATAACCAGTGGCCGATCCAGAACCAGAAGTCAAGGGGGGTAAAAAATATCATAAAGAAGAACCCTTAAACATGTTTTGTAAAAGAAAGCAATGTCTTTATAGAGGAACATTACTATTTATGTCTTGAGTTTTTAATAACAATTTGTGTCTCATTAAAAAATGATAGCCAATTTTTGTTTTTGTGTCGTTCCAAAATATATACAACGCATGCTTTATTTTCATATTTGGAATCAAATTTATATTAAATTAAGAATGCTATCCAATTATATCTCATTAATTTCTCTCACATACGTTCACATCAACTCTCATCACCATAAAAACAAATACAATATATTAATCAAATTAACTCTTACATAAAATCTCGTATATAATTTGAAATAAAGGAAGTAATGATTCTGAGTTCACAAACGTCACATGAAATTAAATTTAAACCATGAGATCAATGTGACATGCATAAACTATCTCAAAAGGAACGAAACAATTCGAAAAACATTAATACTATAACGAATATATATTTTATCTTATTTAATTTGAGAACCCAATGTTCTCAAAGTATTTAGGTATAATAATCAATTCTAAAATATAATGAAAGAATTGACAAATTATCAAAAGAAAATGAAAATGAAAGAACTAAAATAACTAATAAAAATAAAAATGCTTAGGGAATATGATGTTATCATTATGTGTTGTTAAGAATGAATGAATAGTGAAGATTAAATGATCAAAGAATTTGAAAAATAAAAGAATCATACATACACATAACTTATATATTATTAATAACAAACTCCGTTTTTTCAAAATAAAATCATATGCAAACTAGAGGATTCAATCGTATGTGCAAAGATTGGAAAGCCATGGCGGTGAATAGAACCATGGAAACAGGGTTAGTATGCTCAATGAAGTATAATCTTCGATCTTATCAATAGTCTCAATTTAAAAGATGTAAATAGCAGATTTTGTATAGCTCGTAACTTTACGAAGTCGGGTTAGGAGCTATTTCTTGTTCATGTTCTTTGATTTATACGACCATCGGTTGTGCCTTTATCATCTGTAAGATTTGTTTTATCTTAATGAAATCTTAATCCCAATTTAAAAATAAAAAAAAAGATTTGAAAGCCCATGGTCCAGCCAGCTAAGCAACACCATCCGTTGTTTAAGAGATTAACTTTTACTAAAATATCCTATCTTTGTCCATAAAAGACCAACACTTGCCCCCTCACTGGGTACGCCCCTGTCCATAACCACCACGCCCGCCACCAGGATAACCACCATATCCGCCATGCTCGCCAGCATAGCCATATCCATCGCCATTTTGATATTTGGCAAAATCAATGCTAGAGGTAGCTATAACAATGAAAAATGAGATTACTCATACTAGTTCTTGATATAATATATGTATGTACGCGATCGGTACTTAGGATAGAAATTTATACCATCTATTGCCTGGGACGAGATGAAGAGAACCATAACTACGAGGATGAGAGAACGGATGAGCATATTGGAAGCCATTGCTAGCTAAGTGGGTTTTTTAATCGTGATCAAACTAGCAAGCAAAGAATTTTGCCGAAAAACTAAGGAGATCTTGGGCAAGTTTTTATAGGGCACATTCGTGCCTATAAGTCAAGGAAAATCAATATGTTTGCATGCAGTTGGGTGTTGGAAAGCTTTGCTAATTGCATGATTAGTATAGAGATAGTTTACACGACATTTTATTAGTGGTTGACCACACATACAACTAGCTTGCGACCTTTTCTAATATCAGTATCAAACTCTTCCCTGTAAAAAAAGTAAGTGAGGAAGTATCAAAATGGCCCCATTTTCTAAATCCAAATTAATTTACTTTACGCATAAGGTCGAAATCATTGCTCGAATTAATTAAACCGATTCTATTCACCAACATCGCATATTTTTGGTATTGTTTTGAACAAGTATAAGTCACAAAACCTGAACCTCCATGGTGGGTTCAATTGCTAGTTACATATCCTGACTTCTTTGGCTTCGAATAATTCTCAGTGATCAACACACACTAAAGAAGCCCAGCTACAGCAACAGGACTCGACTAATTACAGCTTTAGTTACAGATAATATCAAGGCATCATCATTGACTGACACTAACATATGTCGGTAATAATACCGTATAGGTATTAATTGACCCATCCCTACACATCAATTACCGATCGATGATTGAAGTTTCTAGGTTTGATGCTATAAACTCCCAAGTATGAGAGTTCCAATCAAAAGTCTAAAACTCAAAAAATAATAATAATAATAATAAATAAAAAAATCCATCAGAGTTAGACGGAACATACAAATGCTCTAGTTAGATATGATACAGATACATATGCTGACATGTTAGTACACTACAATACACATTTTTCCCTTAATGTTGAGGCTTTTTCTCAACATTTTTGCCGACTGCTTCTCCAGGGTACGAGCAACACCTACAACCATAGTCGTCGCTACCACAGCACCCGAAACGACAGTATCCATAACCACGACCAGGGTAACCACCAGGAACTCTATAGCCACCGCGGCCACCAGGATAACCCCCATAGCCACTGCGAGGAACAGGGTATCTGCCATAGCCACCACGGCCACCTGCAGGGTACCCTCCATAACCATCACGAGCGCCAGGGTATCCACCATAACCGTTGGGACCACCACCAAGGAAGCCATTATATCCACCAGCGCCCGGATAATAGCCACTAAATCCACCAACAATTGGGTATCCAATGTAACCGTTGCCTGGGACTCCAACATATGCACCACCTGGGTATCCACTGTAACCCACACCAGGAAATACACCGTATCCGACTCCTGGGTAACCGCCAACTGGATACCCTCCACCAGGGTACCCACCAACCGGGTATCCGTCACCTGGATAACCACCATAACCATCCTCGTCGCCAGGATATTTGGCATCAGCATTGTTACCGGTCTTCTTGGCTGCACAATTAGTTGAACTTCAGTAAATAATTGCGAGATAACAATACATAAAAGTAAGTACATAATGTTCTTTTCAATGGCACAAATACTTATTATGCTCATCAGTATTTCAAACCCACAATACCAAGACAACTACAACACCCCAGGATTACAAACCGAGATAGTTGAATATTCGTACGTGGTGCTATAACAAACTCTGATTTTTCACTTCTAATGCGTAAAGGTCACAGTACTTTACCATATCCCAAAAAAGAGTCCACAGAACAATAGCATTGCTTCAGATGCAATGTATCGCGATAAACCAATGCTTACCAGCCGCTTCATGTCCGTATATTCTTGCCTCCAGACCAGTGTTTTCCCCTTTATGCCTGTGCCTCCTAGCTCCAGAATGAGACTTCACTGCTACATGGTTGGACTTTCCCGCTTTCTCATCATCGTTCTTGGAATCATGAACAGAGTTATCATCAACATCCCTAGCAATAACCGTGTCTGAGACAGCAAGAGCCGCCATCAGGAGAGCAAGAAGGAACTTATATGACCTGGAAGCCATATCAAACTACTTGAAATGTGAAGCTTAGGTCAATATAGATGAACTGTATGAGATTAACTCCACCAACCCAATTTTACCATTGCAGTTATATATATACAGAGGATAATAGAGTTTCTCCACGCATATTGACCATGAGAGTGGCTGCTGGCAGTTGAAATAAGTTAATTCCTAGCTCATTATTGTCATAAGTACAATGACAACAAGCAATGGATATGAGTGGAGAACAAGGGATGATGCATATAGTGAAGGATATACATAATCTCAGTATAATTGAGGCATAGCTTCCAATCTTTGTCACAGTATGTGCTCATATACAATAAACAACTGATACCAATAATTTCTTCTTTCTCCCCCGATTTAGTACACGGAGAGAAGGGGGGAAAAAACAAGTAGATGAAAGGAGATGCTAAAGATGCCCTTTAGTTTCAAACTTGTGTGATACCTTGGAAGCTAATAATATTTTCGTCAGTATGTAATGTTAAGCTTCGTGCACACACACATGATGAAAAAGAAGGAAGATGAAAAATATAGTGTCTCATGCTATAATGTCCAAGCAAACATTAGAATTGGTTATGTCGCCTATATTCACCATGAATTTCTTTCCTGTACTTTGGCCTTCTGGTCTGGGTAGAGTTCCAGTAAACAACAAAACCAGAACTCATAGCAACATGAGAGTCAGTTAAACCATAGTGTAAAACTGTAAATAATAGGGCCATAGAAATTGAGCCAAATCTCTCTAACTAAAGAATTCAAGCAGCTAGCATAAACAGATTTGTTTCTTCAAGACTAAGAGAAAGATGCAGCATAACTTGGATTATACATTATGCTAGTAGCAATCCCATATTCACAGTTGAAATACACCTTCCATTTAACTGGGTAATAATGCAGCTGCATCATTACTGGTAGGATAATGCTAATTGATATCATTGAAGCAACTAGGCAATTATCAAATCGGAATATGAGTACTGGTTTTTAGTTAATACTATACCTACAAGGAGTCTAATGTATGTGTAAATCAAACCAGCCAAATGAAGTAGTTTACTCATAATGGAAAATATTTAATTGCATGAAAAAGTAGGTAGAGTCGACCAGTTGTAAACGATCTGAATAATATTGCTTGACACTCAAAAAACAAATCAGGAAACCAGTGAAAGTCAACTTTTACCCATTTTCGAGTTAAGCACGCAGACAAAACCAGCCAGGAAGCAACACAGTCGAACAGTAGAATACAACGAGATTATATGCACAAAGACGCCGTAGTTTGTTTGGGATACCTCCTCGTGTTGAGGAGACAAACACCACATATGCGACGAGGTTCCACTTAATGTCCTCACTATGAACACATACAACGAGACAAAGATGGCAAAGGACATGAAGAACATCGGATCAAGATGGCAAATGGCATGAACCACACATCATATGAGATTTATGCAGTTACAGGATAGATAGGGTACTCACCTTGGTTTGTTCATCCGTTCAAAAGTTGCATCTAGATGGATTCATAAGTGCAGGTCACACACTTTGGAGGTCGAAGGCTGCTTCTTTGGCTCTAGATGTTTCCAGAGATAGGGCCGGGTCATCATGCACACTAGACAGCAAAGGTTAACTATAATAGGCGGTCACTATCCCAGAAGATGAATAACACCCCTGACCCCATGCAGAGGATGTAAATATTATAAGTTGCATGACCAACATGAGGAGTAGGACGCCACCCTGGCCTGATGATGATTTTACAGACCTGACTTTGATGATACACAAGTTTCTATAATCATTGCAAGATCCAGGAATAATGGAAAGGAGACCTGACTGCTCATAACAGAGAGGCGGAGAAAGATGTCAATCCTTTCTTTGCGACTTTGGATCTGTAACACCATAACTCAAATGCCTCTGTTAGGTCTGGACACTGTATATGTTGACTCCCTAACCATTCCGTCAATAAGGCAACTTGATCGACGGATGGCAAAGCAAGTATTACAGATACAAGTGCAGATTCCAGGGACTGCCACACCTCAGAATCCATCCTTAGGGTTAGCCCATCCTCCTGACCACTACTAGTCAAGGCAGTATCATGCATAAGCTTTGTGAACCTTGCAAATGGAAGCCACTTTTTAACCACCTGAAATCGCTTAACAGGCAGCAAAATCACACTACCACAACCCATTGCTTCGAGAACCTTTGCTGACACCTCAATGACCTTCAACCCTAGAATGTCAACATCTGAGCTCGCTTGCTCGACTATATTCACCAAAACTTTGGACGTCTCTGTCCATGTAATAACTAAATCCCTCACTAATTCAAGCTTACTCAATATCCGGCTAGCCCAAGACAGATCGGATAAATAAGATTTGAGTGATTCAAGCTTTTCACCCGACGCATCAGGTTCTTCCAGCTCACCTGAAAATGATTCCAAAAGACTAGTATATCTGCATAGCAGTCGCTTGACTCATTCTCTAACCTCAAGCTTCATCTCCTGACAAACTGATACAAGAGGAGCATCATCATCTTCACTTAACATGTAATCAAGCTGCTCCTGTGCAAATATTTTGAGATCATTCATGCAAAGAAGAGGAGACATGTAGCAAACCTCACTGCTGAAAGAAAGATCTTCCCAGCAGCAAGCGGATCAGCCGGTTGAAGACGAGCAAGAATAGAGTCCACAAATGATCCCATGGGCGGTATATTCCGCAGAATTTCCTCTACTTCTGCCTCCTCCCAAGGAACAGCCTCCAAGCACTCCACCGAGGACACAACAATCTCAGGACATCCCAGTTCAAATGCCGAGCGTACTCCTGACCCCATGCCAACTATCAATACCCGACCCATCATAAACAAGATACAGAAGCCAAAGAAGAGTGGCATGGTGGTCAAAATCAGACTCCTGACAATGAACCTCAACACAGTTGCGTGCATCAAGGATTTGGCAGGTCGGCCAATCATCAGAAAGCCGATCAGAAAAGTACTTGCAGCTCCTTACAAGAACCGAGGAGTGACAATACACCCGATCATCCCTTCCCTTGGGCGTCTGCAGTCTGACAACAACATCACTGGTTAATCTGCTTCCTATCTTGCGACAACCTCCCATTACAACCTCCTCAGTTGCTCCTTTTTACACCGAACAATTGAACCGCAATCACATATCTGACATTTGACCGATGCGAAAATAATCGTTTCTCAGTTCATTCACCCGATCTCCTGATCAACAGCTGAATTCTTTCTTCGGGGATCATATACTTCATGTGAAGTTCATCAATTGACACTCAGACATCGATTCCCAAACTCCGCGAAAAGTTCAATGCAAATTCAATCCTAAAATCCTAGCAACAAATATACAACTGAATTAGATAAAAAGCGTCTGCCAACACTTGCACACCAATACGATCCAAATACTGGAATCCTATCCACAAATCAATATTATACGGATTCTAACTTGATTGAAAGCAGAAATCAATGCCATACGAATTCGATCCAAAACCCTAGACAATAAGATCCACAGCAAATATCATGCGATCGATCGAATGACACGAAGAAATTGAAAGATTCGATACGAATTCGATACAGAAACCCTAGATTCAATAATGGAGCGGTGAATCGATATCATCAACGAGAGCGAAATCGAGGGGAGTGAATTTTGGGGTTTACCTTTTACGTGTACTTCGATACTGTGTACGAGTGACGTCGTTTGATACAAAGTGTAGTCATTTGACTCAAAATTAAGTTGGTCGAGATACCAAGTTACATGAAGGAAAAAACTATACGTTGAACCAACATTTTTTAAAATGGTTTATAAAAAAATATTCAATTTTTTTTTCTAAAATATATATTTTATAAAATAATTCTCAAAACATAAATCAAAAAATAAAAACTCAAAAACATATAATTTTCATCTTTTTTTTTTCAAACTTTTTCAACCTCTGTATCTATATCACACAATCACCTCTATCATCGTCTCCTCTAATCGTTTTCGACATCAATATTTGAACGACGTTTTACTTTTCTCTCTTCGCTACCTCTACGTCGTCTTCCTTTCTTCTCGGCCCTCGCACACTTATCTTTTTAGGTCGGCTTTTGTTTTATTTTCGCCTAATGATTGAGTGATGGAATGATGTCCAAGGTGATGGAGGTGGACGATGAGGCGGTGGGACAAAGGATGGGAATAAAAATGATTATGGCAATGTCGAAGGGTTGACAGCGAAGTGAACTCGCACACTATATGATTTGTATTGACACACTATTTCAAAGCAGTGCATCAAAAACAATTCAAACAGTGCGTTAGTATTAATTCGTTTTCAAACAGTATGTTTTCGCTTTGATTGAAGAAAAATAATTCTAAAAGTGTGAACTTGTTTTGTTACTTGTAATCTTGTTTTTGTAGTAGTTGGTTTGATTGAGATAAACGTTTCGAGAAAAATTGAACTGACGCATTCTTTGATTATATAGACGGATTATTTCAATCAAACAGTATATTTATACAAATCAAACAGTATAATTTATGTTTCAAATGTCGTGTTTTCGTTTTGATTGAAGAAAATTCAAAAGGTGTGACTTTGTTTTGTATCTTGTTATTTTGTTTTCGTAGTTGTTGCTTTAAAACAGTGCGTCAAATACAACTCAAATAGTACGTTAGTATAAATTTGTGTTTTAATTAGTGTTTTTTCATTTTGATTGAAAAAAATTCAAAAAGTGGCTTTATTTTGTATCTTGTGATTTTTGTTTTTTCGTAGTTGTTGGTTTGATTATGAACAACGTTCCGAGAAAAATTAAACTGACACATTTGTATAGGTGTATTGTTTGATCGAAACAGTGCGCTTATAAAAATCAAACAATACGTTAGTATATATTTGTGTTTCAATCATTTTAGGTAGTATGAATATCATGTTTTCATCATATAATTTCAATTATCTTTGAAAAATTCGAAAAACTAAACCCTAATTTATCATTTTCATCTTGTTTACGTTTGATTTTTGTTGTTGAAATAGATTGATTTTTGTGATTTTTTTTAATAACAAGTGCACTATTTCATTTTTTTAGACGTCCTATTTGAAATAGTACATCAGTTCAATGAAACAGTGCTTCAACATATGTTTTTTTTTAATTCATTTCGAGTACCATGTGATATTGTTTTTAATCTTGTGGATATTATGTTATAAATTTTTGTTTTTGTTTATTTTTTGTGGTTTTCGTTTTAGTATTTGGATTTGTTTATATGAACTGAAGCACTGTGTTATTTTGTTCTGACGTATTGCTTAATGTCATCGAATTTGATTCTCTTCAATTAATGGGTTTTGAGACACAGTGCCTCATTATTCAGGCATATTGTTTCAAATAGTGCGTTTTTATTATTACAAATAGTATGTTTTTGATCTTTCTCTTTTAGAATTTTGAGATGAATAGGGAGTATGAAGATAGTTATGTTGATAAAGATGCTGTCGAGTTCGATTCTGTTCTATTGATGAGTTTTGAAAAGCACTGTTTGATTGTTCAGGGACACTGTTTGACTATTACAAACAGTGTGCCATCATCCTCTTCTTCTTCATCTGGTAAGTGGAGAATCAATTTTTTTGAACTAAAATTCAACTCAATTTCACGATTTCTAGATTTAATCCCTTCGAATTTTCTAGTTTGATGTGTTTCTATGGTTTTGAGACTTGTTGAATTGAAAAAAAACGCAAAGAAGTGGTGTTGCTGATAGTGAAGGGAGAAGAAGCAGAGGAGGAGGAGACGACGATTAAGTTTTCGACGAAGGATGGTGGTCAATGATAGAGAAATGGTGTAGTTGACGGTGGAGGGAGAAGAAGAAAGAGGAGGAGGACGACGAGAAGTTATGAAAAAGACAGAAATATAGTTTTTGAAAATTATTTTTTTAGGTTATATGAGTTTGGAATTTTTTTTTCATTTTTTTGTAGTTTTTGAGAATTTCCCAAAAATATTTATTAAATGGGAAAAAGTGTAGGTGTGCGTATTATTTAAAAATATATATATGTGTGTGTGACATATTTAAATAAATTTTATGATTAAAAATAATGAAAATATGAATGAGAATTGTTTTTCTCAAAAAAATATGATTTAAGATTAAAAATAAAAAATAAAAATCGTGTATCATTAATACATTTATCATAGACCCTTTGAGATATACTATCTTGGTTCAACGCTTTTTTGATTTACATAAATTCATCAAATATCTCTCGCTTCATTGAAGATAAGTCTTTAGTTTTTACATACAAAATATTAAAAAGTTAATTATCTCGATTATATAAACACACATGATATTTTCTCAAAAAAAAAAAAAAGACAGCTGTATCTGATACAATCAAATTTACTGATACTATTTATTATGATTGATTTATCTTTTTAAAATTAGATTATTTTTATTTTTTAGAAATAAAGAAATTATTTTTAAATTTTTTTTAAAAAAAAAAAACAGCCTGTCACCCCCATATCCACTATTTTGTCCAACATATCCTCCCTGATTTTTTCAATCTCATAAAATTCCCCCAAACCCTATGAAAACCCTAATCTCACCCGACAATCAATTTCATTCCCAAATCAAACCCTAACCCATCAAATTCCCAATCAATTCATCCACCAATGTCAGCGAGGAAGCGAGACAGAGACAATCCCTGCGACGTGTGCGGCCACTACCACAGCTGCGCCGCCGGCGACATATGCGGTGAATGCGGCCACCGTGTGCCGGGGATCGGCGACGAGGCGTCGGTGGCGGGAGTTGGTTCGGTGAGCAGCGCGTTCCCGTCGGAGATATTGCCGGAGTTTTTGTACCTTGGTGGATATGATAATGCTTCCAGGTCTGAGTTGTTGAAGACTATTGGGATTTCCAGGATCCTCAATGTGAGTCTGGACTGGGGATTTTGTGCTATCTGTCAGTATGTGACGGGATTATCTGGGTTGTTGTAGTTGTTGGGTTGTTGTAGTTGTTGGTTAATTTTAAAAGGCGTTTATGTGTTGTAGAGGTTGTGTTGACAAGAATATCTGTGATGATGTTGTTGGTTTTTTTAGGGAGTTTTAGTGTTGTAGAGGTTGTGTTGACTATAATATCTGGGTTGTTGATAACTTTCTTTAATGGACTGGCGATTTTATGTTCTGCGCCTGTAATGGGAATATCTAGGTTATTGTTGATTTTTTAATAGGGTTTTAGTGTTGTAGAGGTTGTGTTGGATTTTGGGTGTGTGAGGGTGTGATGGGAGATTGCGGGACTTGATGGGGGTATGATGATGGATTTGATTGTGGAAAAGGGAATTTGAATGTTGATCAAGGTTTGTTCGGATGGCGGGTGAATTGGTGATGAAGGTGTATTGAATAGTTGTTGTAGAGTTTTTTTGTGATTGATTGTATTGATCTTTGTAGATGTGGTTGAAGATTATTACAGCTTATCCTTTCCCCTTTCTGATGCTTTGTCGGTAGAAATAGTGTGGCTGGTAGAAATTATTGGTGCTTTATGCTTGAGGATCTCATATTGAACCCTTGTTTTCCTAGAAGATGTGCGTGTTGTAATGCCTTTTTTTTTTTTTTTGTGCCTTAGGATCAATGTCGAGGAGTTAGGTTTGCTGATCCATGTTGATATCATGAGGCAGAGCGTTGGGGCCTACCATCATCACTTGACAGGGAATGCTAAGATACTTATAATGTTGTTGGTTTTTACTATTAACTTGAAAGTTTAATAGAGTTCGTTTCTTGATAGACAAGCAATGTAGTGATATGGTCTGTCTTGCGATTCTTTGCTGAGATGCAATGAAAAGGATAGTTTGGCGTGTTGTAAGCTTTATTTGTGGTCAGAAATAGCTAGCTTGTTCATTGTCTAAGAACTCTGCCAGAATTTTATTGGGTGTGCACTTTGTTGCGGTTAAATTCCTTTATGCAAGCAGTTGAAACAAGTATAATGGGTTTAAAGATCATGTTGGTTTTAACAGTGGGAGAGTATTTAGGCGAGAAAGTTTCAAATCTTGTCCCCATCAATAAGCCTAAGCCTATGGATAAGGGAGGTTACTTGAATCCGAAACTCAATTTTTGTTGGTAAATACTCGTTTCAAGTTTTTTGAGGACAGAGTAACAAATAACAATGATGTTGGATCTAGGCCTGTTGAAATTTGTATATATATATATGCAGTTATGACATATATCGTATTTTGTTCTTGAATTCTCCTTGTCCAGCCATATTTGTTTTGCCATACATGATACTTATCTAAACAATTTTCATTGTAACATTGCTACCTCCCTCAACTCCTCCTACCATAAAATATTGGAATTTTTTTCTTACCATCGTCTTACAATTTTTCCTGATGTTCACATGTTTTTTTTTAATTGAAGTTCTGTCCTTGATATTCTTTTCAGTGGGAGATTGCTGAATCATTTATTTAGATATGGGAAGCAGTTGATGATGTAAATTGACGATCTTATTCTTTGGTTTGCAGACAGTTCCAGCTTGCAACAATCTGTACAAGAATTCCTTCGATTATCATTCCCTGCAAGACGACAAGGATTTAGATTTTGATGATGCAGTGCAGTACTTGAGTGTGTTCTCCATCCAATTTCGAGCTATCTAGTGATCAACCTTGGACCCATATTCCGTCAATACCAATAATCAAGCATGTTATTTTCTCCCTTTGCAGGACAAGCTGAAAGGGAGAAGGCTCGTGTCCTTGTACATTGTATGTCAGGAAAGAACAGGTGTGACCAAATTCTTCTCCTTTTTCCCTATCTTTCCCTGTCGATAGACCTCCAAAATTTCAGACCCAGGATAAATAGTAAGGAACCTCATATATACCAAAGCCCGAGCAAATGGTGTACTGACCGGGTAAAAACCCCGATGCTATTGCCTTCGTTTCGAAATAACTAAAGCATGGGTTATGGGAGACATTCTGCAGGTCACCAGCCATTGTAATTGCTTACTTGATGAAGTCGAGAAAGTGGACACTTGCCCAATCTCTTCAATGGGTGAAAGAGAGGAGACCGGCTGTTCAGCTTTCATCAGGTTTTTTGCTACCACCTTGAGTGGAGTACTTGTTTTTTCTTCCTGATATGTTGAAATATCTCTTGCAACAAAACGAGCGTCCTGTGTTGCACTTATAAAAATCAATGGCGCAAAATGACATTTTTCTAAGAAAATGAAAAATCGAGCATAAAATCGTAACGAAAAGAAAAAAACTGTTGCATCCTCTCTGTATGCATCCTTTCCTTGCTGATGTACATTGGAGGTGTTATGTGCCCTGACTTGTCTTTTTTTCCCGGGGATTTGGTATATCTAGCCATCTACCAGAAATTGCAGGAATACGAGCAGATGTTATTCGGATCAAGCGTAATGAGTACAAAAACTCCCTCCGTTTCTCCTGTTCCAAGCATGCAATGGTTCGGCTATGACTTCCCAAAGAAGGATGAAGTTGCTGTGCCGAACTTCAACACCAATTCTGCTCCATCAATCTTTGATCGCCCGCTCTTCAATCCTCACGACTTTGCTTTTGGTGCTGACCACCCTGTTGTGAAGAATGCTGATGATGTTTGAGGCAGCCGATTTTCTTGCAGCCTGATTGGACATAACTTAGATTAACAGGGTGTGGGATCCTTACTTGACCCTCTGGAGTCTGTACTTATCCAATGCTATTAACATTCTTCGCCGCCTCTCCGGTGTTTGCTGAAGGCCTGTGTACGGTTTAACATTTATTTAGTCTAAGGAATGGTACCATAGATACTGTATCTCTCTACTTTTATTTCGATACAGTTTTCTAGATGATGCTGAAGTTTTCCTGGAACCAATGAGACATAAAACACATCCTTGAACACTCCTACTCCAGATGTGAATTGTCTGCCGGAGCAACGGGACTTCGTGAGTGTTGCAGCTGCGACAGATGTATTACATATGATTGAAGAAACTACGGGCCTATGATTACATTTGTACAGCACTGGATGGTATACCATCGGCTCCGACTTTTGTCGGAGAACAAGATGATTTCCGAAGGAGATGGCCGGTGTCAGAGGAGGAGTTGTGGGAATTCGTTCCTGCTCATCTCGTCGAGACCAATCACTGGATTCCGAGTAGACTATAACGGGGAACGAAGATG
The DNA here is from genome assembly GCA_001925005.1 of Drosera capensis. NCBI lineage: Eukaryota > Viridiplantae > Streptophyta > Magnoliopsida > Caryophyllales > Droseraceae > Drosera > Drosera capensis. The sequence continues at coordinate 32,421 of LIEC01000348.1, forward strand.
AGAATGATGGAGATGGTGGAGCGACGGAGATGATGAAGAGAAAGAATTGAGTAAATTATATGTGTGAAATTTTATTTTCGTATATTTTTTTGAATAGTTTTTGAATTTTATATGTTTGAATCATTTCTTCTATATTTGTGTAGGACATCCAACAAAAAATATTTCAATTTTATTGGAACACAAGATATCATTTTCCAAGAAAATATGTATTATCATTTTTCTTTTAATAATTTTTTTAAAAATTATCCAAATATATCCAAATTCAAAAATATTCATGAAAATATATATACCAACAAAAATCTCCCACTTTCCCCTCCCCCTCTCCTCACCACTCCTCCAATCTTCACTCTTGCCTCACCACTCTCCACCCTCACTCCACCTTAACAGTCACTTCACCCTTGCACCGCCATCGATCATCATCGGAATTTCATTAAAGAGCGTGAAACTGAGGCCCTGGAGGAAGGGAATAGGGACAGGCTTAGCTGCAGTGGTGCTGGTGAAGGCCGCCGATCATCGTCGGAATTTCATTGTAGAGAAGCTGAAGCCGGTCTTCAGCGAGATGCTGACCCTATTCGAGCGATTCTCCCCTCCGATTCGATTCATCCTCGATCGATTTCGAGTTCATTCGATTCAGAGCCGAATGGTGAAGCGGAAAAGATGATGAAGAAGAATAAAGAGGAATTTGAAGAGTGAAATCTTGTGAGACGTATATGAGCATCTGAGGGTTTTGGACTTGGGAAGAGACGGAGAGGCATTAGTGATGGAGACGAAGATGAAGATGAGTTGGATACGGGAGAGGGGACGAGGTATGGTACGTGGAGACGGGGAGGATCTTCGCCGCTTACACCACCGTCGACTTCATTGTCGTCTCTGAAACTCATCTTGGGTTGATTTGAGTGTGTGCATACAAGGTACTTGTTTGTGAAAATGCCACAATGAGAAGTAAGAAAGGGGAAAAGTGATGTGTGTTTTTTGGGGCACGTTGTTGCGCCAATATCTCTGATCATTGAAGTTGTTATGTCGTGTGTGTTAGCTCTTTAGAATTGAGTTGAATTAGATTCGCATTCCGGTATCCCCTGCGGCACGTATTCGGACGATCATGTAAAATTATGGCATTCGTTTCATTTGACCTGATGATCTCAATGAACTTTGTTGTTTGAATTTGCATAAATCATATAAGAATTTTGATTATTTTTTTTCACACGTCTTGTTTTTTTTTTCTTGGGACGCTCTGTTTTGTTTTGTTCCGACGTCCTATTTTTTGGTCCAGATGTTCAGTTTTATTTCGTTCAGACGTTGTGATTTGTTTTTTTTTTCAAACGTTTTATTTTTTTCTTCAGATGTATTATTTTGTTTTGTTCAGACGTTTTATTTCTTTTTGTTCGGGCGTTCTGTTTTATTTTGTTCATACGTTCTGTTTTCATTTTGTTTAGGCACTCAGTTTCATTTTATTCAGGCACTCTGTTTAAATTTTTTTCAAATGCTCTAGTTTATTTTGTTTAAACGCACTGTTTCAGGTTCCTACGAAGATTTCAATAACGTTGTTGGATTCCAACGAAAGTGGGGTATCAGGTAGGGGTTGAGATGAAGGTGAGGATATGATAAGAGATTAAGTGGGATGGATGAATTGTAATTTTATGAAATTAGTTTTCATTGTGTATGTATAGTAATTGTTATTGAAAACTTATAGACGGTAATTTTGACTAAATCTTCCTTAATGTTTTTATGTGAGGATGTAATCATGTGCATGTAATGTTGCAATGAATCAATAAAATTTATAGATCGAGGGGTTTTTTTTAATTAATAGTACTAATTAAATCTAGAATAGGAAAGATTAATTGATTTTAATTAATCTTTTTTCATGAAGCTATGTATTTTCATTGTATAAAAAATATATATGTATTATCATTTTTCTTCTAATTAATTTTTTTGATTAATAGTACTAATTAAATTTAGAACAATAAAAATTAATTATTCGAATAATTATAAATATATAATACAAGTGTAGAAAAAAAAAACATTTGTTAATCAGTCACATGTTATTTTCTTATTGCTTAATAGTTATGCACATGCCAACATCTTATTGTTTTAAACATGTCAATTCTTTATTAATTTATACATGATTATTAAAAATATCATTATTATTAAGTATATGAAGAATTTAAGATAAATCATTAACAAACATTATTAGTTTGTTTTAATATTAAAGACAATCATATTATAACAAATCTATATATTAATTGAGTAAAACCAAACTATAGATAGGAATAAAATGAAAATTTACGATAACAAATAAATTCAAAACGCACGTATATCATCGGATATGTATGTTTAGCCATTCTAACAACAAACGATTTAAAATTAACTGTTAGGAGCATATCCGATAATATCCAAGTGAATGGTTACAAGATATCCTTATTAACAGCCTTACGAATCTATACAAGAAAAAATGTCGTAATTGAATTTGATTCGCTCTCCATATGTTGATTATCAACTTGTCTAAAAAATATTTTATAATTCCAAGAAAAAAAATCTAATCCTAGATAAGGAGTTAACTATTATGAAACCGAGAAGTATAAATAAAGATGACGAAATGACGGACAACTTTTTATACAACCAACTGCTTAGACGATAGCAGCAACAGTTCTGACATATCTTTCACCAGTTCACCTGCATTTTATTCACGCCAAAAAATTCCCATCGCATCCCCCGATTTGGCATAACATGACAATCTACCCGTTTAAACGCGATTCAGGTGAGGGGGAAAACGGGTACACAACATAAAACATGAGTATTTCTCCACATGTTGAGTATTCCAAGCAACGAGTATAAGTAAAGAATGAACTGGAGTGGGAGTGTAAGAAGTTGAGATGGAGAACAACGGAAGAGGCAACTGATTCAGTCAGATTGCACTGCAGGAAGTTCTGAAGCATTTTGAAGAGGGCGTGAATGATCATCGGCTTGTTCTTGTGGATCTTCTGGAGATTTTACGTCAGGATTATGATTCTTAACTTCTTCAATGTCAGGCTTCTGAATCCATTCAGTGATTCTCGAGGTGGATGGCCAAGTTTCGGACGGGTTGATGTTGAAATAGTTCCTTGGATATGGGAAGGATGACTGGTTGAGTATGGGTACATAGGGCATGCCAAAACTGAAGTTGGAAAAATAGCATGAAATGGGGTGGTCGAATTTGCACGTTGGGCCATATTTGCAGATGCTATACATGCTGAAATTTGAGCATGTTGTTTCACCCTGCAAGAATAAACAGAACGATGTCACCAGAAGATGTGAATCGTAAAAAAGATTCAACATATGTAGCAATGATTTCTTATAACATGGCTGCGGCATTTGGTTTCTTTTGAATGCACACTTAGAAGCCCTGGGATACAACTTATATGCCCTCGGATACACGACTGGCCCTCAAAGCAGCCCTGGTTTCGATAAGAAAACTTGTTCTGGCATATGAAAACAGTCATGATAATGGAATTTATACCAGCCAATAATCAGGCACTTTCATCCTAGAAAAGCTATCAGATTTGCATTGGCGAAGAAGAAAAGCATAAAGAGCTTACCGGTCGCAGAGGAAGCCCGTGCGGACCTAAGCTACTCATTGCTAATTGAGAAGTCCTTTCTGTTGGATGATGGTACTTGCAATCCGCTCCATATTTGCAGCTTCCTGTGCTCATGAAATGCCGGCACTCCGGCTGACCCGGTCTTTGAGGGAGAAGAGCAATATTTGCAGCCACACCGTTAGCCTGTAGATTGATTCCCGGGTAATTTTGATCCTTTGAGTTGTATGCATGATTATTCCAGAAATTGCTGGTCGGAGGTACAAGATTTGGACCGGTAGCAGATGTAGAATTCAGGTTCCCCTGATCATGGGGTAGTAAATCATTATATGCAAAATGAAGAAAAATGAAAACAGGAACTGAACTGAAACTATAATCACAACTCCAATCTAGAAACTAGTGATCAGTCAATGTTTCAACCCAAGCGAGGAAAGGAAATGAGAACCTGATTCAGGCAAGACAGCTAAGAGATAGATTTAATTTAATGTGAACCAAGAAATCCATATTAAGGATTCCTGATCCCAGCTAAGTCGTATCAAATTCTTCCTGGAGAACCAAATGTAGTCCGACATGAGAAGGCAATATTACTGTGATAGGAATTATACATGACACGGTGAAGCAGAATGCTCTTTGCATGGCAATCCCAGGAAAGGGGGCCTTATTTTATGCAGCTTATTAGTCTAGTTCAAGAAGCATGCTGTACTCCTTAGATTACAATCGGATAGAAATGTCCTGTCACTAGGATTGTTCAAGCGGTGACTAAAACCAGAATGCTATGCATTGTATTCCTTTGCAAGAAGATGAACAATCTAAGGGGCAACAAAAGATTGAAGAATTATATAAAAAAAACTAATTCGCATACTAAGGAAGCTCTGTCCTTACCACGTAAGTACTCCACCCTTGAGAAGTCATAATGCCTTGTGACGGAGGAAAAAGAAAAGGCACATAAGTTTGGGCACCAGCCACACGCGGATCTGACATATACTGAGGTTTGGACAGTAACCATGGCGAAACTCCAGCAACATAGGCTACACCAGTTGGAGGCAATATCGGAGAGACTAATGATTCTATACCAACAGATCTAGGTACCGCAAATGTGGTCTCCATTGAGCTGGGGATAGATGCTGGCTGGGGATGATTGAATTTACATGCAACCCCAAACTTGCACATTGAAGTTCTCATATAGTATGGACAGCATTTTTCCTCCTAGTAAAATTTTGAAAAGAAACCCAATCAGCGAAATGTTTCTATATAATATTACAGTAAAATGTAACAAAATAGTGTCCAAAATCGAGAACCTGTCGCAAGGGTAGACCTATATTATTCAATGGAACCTGTGCAGGGACACGCCTATCCCGAGGGTGATGATATTTGCAAGTGGAGCCATACTTACAAGTTCCCGTCTTTAAATAAAACTGCATATACGGACCAACGATCAACTCAATAAGACAAAGAGGAATGCAACCATTCTATGCAACACAAGGCACTCGATCAAACATAACAAGCAAAACGCATAAACTAACTCTTTCAGAGGTCCACACTCTACTTCGTAGTTGGCTGATGCGTCAAAGAATGGATTTTCGCTCAATATCGATTGGGAACAGTCGGCAATTTAAGCATTTAAAATGTGACAATTCTATCAGAACATAGCTGCACCTAGCAAATTCCAACACAATTTGCTATTTCAACATCTGGAAACCTAAAGAGGAAAAACAAAAGACTACGAAACACAGGAAGCCACAACATTGATAATATGATCCAAGACACCAAATGCAACCTATGATCGTGCATGATCGCAATTAGATTAAACAACCAACACGACAAGAATAGAACTTTGGCCTCCAAAAATATGACTAAAACATTACCCCGCAATCAGGTTCTCCAACTCTCTGCGGTAGCTCCTGTTTGCTCTGCAGAGAAGCAGCAGCCTGGATAGTTCCATTCCAAAATCTCATTTAGGCAAAGAACAAAGAAGAATCAAGCAAGCACGCTGTTAAGAACAACCATAAAATACACAATCTAAAGCTGGAGCTTCTGGCAGAGTTGATCCCTTACCATGTCAATGTGACACATGACAGCCACCACCATTCGAATCATACTAAATAAATGAGTGAGGCAATTCACTCACCTCCAAGTCCAAAATCACATTCACATGAAAGAACATATTAAGACGGACACATATAACACGATCAACCTAACATTAAAAAAAAAACCTTAAAACTTTTGACAAGGCGATTCCACAGTCACTCGTCTCTACATCTCCGGCGTAACATTACCTTAGCAGGATCAGCAGGATGATTAAATCGACAATTCCGACCGTACCGACAAGTTCCGGTCCTCAAATAAAACAAACAATCCGGCTCCCCCGGCCGATCAGGATACACTTCCTCCTCCTCCTCCTCCTCCACCTCCTTCTTCCCCTTCTCCTCCACCACCACCGCGCCTCGATCGCCGCCTCCCTTCTCGATCCTCATCTCCCGTACTCCCTCTACAGTAAAAAACCACTCAAACCTCAACCACATTACATCAAAATCAACACAATTAATCGATGAAACCGAAACAGGCATTATTCTACCTTCGAGTGAGAACAACTGATCATCGTGATCTCGAGGCATAATCGTGACAGAAACGAACTCGATCGATCGATGGATCTATCGATCAATGCTGTACGATCGAGGAGTTGGAAGAACGGAATCGGAGAGGTTTGCTGAAATTTAAGGAAGACGAAATGAATTTGATGAAAGGAAACTTTTTGTAATAATAATAAATTAATAATGTGTAGATTTGGAGGACAATATTCCGATCAATGTGGGGAGTAACTGAAGAGAGAGGCGAAGAGAGAGAAGAATTTATGATCGTTCTCTTGTAAGAACACGAGAGGAGAAGATCATTGGAAATTTCACGCTGAAAAAAGGGGAATTTCTGTTTTTGTTTTTTTGGAGTTAGGGTTGATTAATGTGGAGTTAATTGTGGTTAAATGAGGAGTTAATTAATGGGAGAGTGTGTGTGGGGCCCGTGGGGGATGATCTGGTGGGCGTGAGTGAGCGGGATTACGGGGGTGATTATTTATGGAGTGTGATTAGGGGGATGAGTTTAGTTTAGTGTAGGTTTTGTGTTACGGGATTTTGGGCTTCGTAAGTTGGGTTAGATTGTGAGATTTTATTACTAATCACGTTTGGTTGATACGTTCTCTGTGTTGTAAGTGTTTAATTGTTGTTGTTGTGTAACATTGTTGATTTTGAAACGGATTAATAAGTGATTTGTCTTTTTAAATTTTTGAAATTGATATTTAGAGAAATTATTTTGGATCATGTGATAGATGAAAAAACAATGTAGTACGTAATCAATTTTTCTTGAATCATTCGAAAATATACATTTTCATAAAATATAAAATGAAAAAATCATCGTTTTAACATTTTATCTGAAAACAAAATATGAATGTTTCTTTGTTGACTCAAGGTACAAGTAATTTAGCTTGATAAATATGTTTCATTGAAATACTGATAACATTTTGTAATAGAGGTACCTAAACACTTTCCTTGAATTACTTGATCATAATTTTTCAATCTTATGTATCATCTTTCTTTAATCTATATATCACTTTATGATTAGAAGCGAATAGAAACATTAACATACACTTTCTTTTGTCCCAAATTATGATTACCTTAATTTAATCCGTCAATTTCCTCAAAGAAGCTACACCGAAGCGGATTACAATGAGCAATGTCTCTCTTGTACCCCAACTAGAGTTATGCCCGCTTTTTAGGACACAAAAATCTTTACAGAATTTTCCTTTTCGAACATTTTATTGTTCTACTTTTGACTAGCTAGCTTTTTTTGTTTTGAGATCAATGAAATTCTTTTTATTTTGGATTTCCTCACAAATATTTCCTCAATTAAATATTTGTCTTGAATAGTTTTCTAGTTCAAATCTTATTATAAATATACCCAGATCTCATTACTGATATGTGATATAATCATCCCGATGCAATTTTCATGACTCTTTATTCAGTGGTTTATGTTTTTGCCCATTACAAATTATCTTTATATGTCCTCTTGCAAGAAACTTTCTTCATGAGCTAAGCCACGACTGCACCTTTTACACCAGTTTGTGCTAGAAAGTTCAGCGAAATGCGTTACAGAGGACTTTTGTTTGTTTCGGTCCTCGAAGCATAATATGACCCCATTTATACTTGGAAAGTTAGGTCGCTTCGATTTGATTTTAGAGTCCTGGAGACCACTCTGTTGTCTAAAAAGCAAAGAGAGACTCCAATTACCCCAAGACCATGTCATATTTCTCTCTGGTTACTAGCGAATAACTTGGGTCGACTTTGAAGAAGAAGAAGAAAAAAACACTTGACCATGGTCGTGTTTGACAAAACTAAAACCCAAAAACTAGGTTTTATACGCCAGTTGAACTATTTGATAAACTCTCACAAATACTCAATGGTGAAAAAGAATTGACTTATTGAAAAAGTTGGATGGAGACTTTGAGTTGTTTTTTTTTTATCTCTAACTTATTTTGAACCAGTTTTAGAACTTCTTTTACTGTTACAGAACGGAGATTATGATTGACTACTCCCAAGTAACATCATACTTTTTTTATAATATAAAGAACAATAAAAAATTATGATCTCTTTATTATTATAATGTTAAGAAGAATTGATTCAATTTGATATATAACTTTTCTTCTTACGCATGTGTTTGGGGGGTTCAACACACCCCTAAACACAAGTTAACAAGGGACCCACAAATAACTATGATTCTAATATCACTAGTTTGTACAACGTATGACATAAAACAACTTCAACCATGAACTATAAGTAAATGTAAATAACGCGATAAAACATAAAGCTACATATGGTATCATATATGGATGTGACACCTAAATACTGAAAGAACTAAGAAAGAGCAAAGCCACCCATGAAAACACTAACAAAGACAACTACATGGAAAGTTCAAGTATTCCCAAAATAGGGCTGCTAAGAAGAGTATGACCACTCCAAAATGTAAAATGAGACATTTGTTGAAAGTATTAATGATTCATTGGAACATAACTTTTCCAACACTTCACATTTAAAATATTAAAACCAAACCACAAGCTAGAATTGGTCAATTTATTACATTATTCTAGTATTGCTTTTGAAAGTACTCATCATCCTCTCTTTGGAAGTTAGTTTTCCTAGATATCTTGAACCAAACAATGTGTCTACAACGTTCACCAAACCAGCTAGCCACAAAAACAGGAATGTCTACATCGTGAGTTCTTAGGTTAGTGACAAAGAGAAGTTTATTCAGTATACATAAAAAAGACAACAAGTGAATGTTCTTGAGGAACTAAAAGTTACAAAAAAGGTGAAGAAATATTAAGGATGATGATCATAGTATGCGTTAGTTAGAAAAGGTTATCCAATCAATAATATCGCATCGTTCATCCGTGAGATGGACGGTTCAAATTCCAACAATTTTCCTTACATCATCTATAAAAATCTACGAAAATCCATTATTCTTTATCTCGGAGGCTAAAATATGTGACGTTACAATCGTGACCTTGTTTTAAAATAGTCTTATCCGCTGTTTGTAACCCAGATGTCATCTCATCCACTGTTCTTTATCATGCATAACAATAATAAACCAATAAAATCCGTGACACGTGTAAAAAATTGACAGGATAAAAGACTGACATCCATTGAAATTTACTGCGGATGTGACACATGTCTATATTTCAGAATCCAATGTTCATTGAATTCTGGCCGCATTCGATAAAATAAAATACGATTGTGTTAGACTTTAACTAATCAGAACTTCACACGTTTTAGTCTTTTAGATGTTTCAGATCTGAGAGTGATGGTCAACCAATTATATTTGTCTATATGTCAACGTGTCACTGAAAAATGCAAAAAATGAACTTCATATCTTCTCGATCCTATATATAAGGATACCGATTACATCACAGCAATAGAGATGTATGGCGTACAGATCAAATCTGTTGTGAGTTTTTATATGGAATGATCTTTTTTCATTTGGTTTTATCTTCTTTTCACTAATTTGGCTCGTTTTGTGTTATGCAGACAGAGTACTTTGGACATCCTTTTCGATCATTGCATCCCGACAAGTTCAAGAAAAAACAAGCTCCTAGATTGCTTGTCGTCAAGAAACAAATCTAGGTACACTAACCACAATGATTGCGAGATGGATGTGCTGAAGTATATGGATTACATCATGTAAGGGATCAAAAAGACGGATTCAACACGGACCATCGAGGATACCGATAATTTCGATATAGGACTGTTTATGAGTTGTTGACTTGAAAGACACAAAAGATGCATCGACAATAAGAATAATAATCAAATACAAATATATGATGAATGTTTAGATGATTTTATAATTGATGTTTGTTGTTTTTGGTTGAGATGTTGTTTGCATCATTTTTTTTTTTTTTGTTCAACCTAGGAATGTACCTAGGGAGATTGAGAATAATACAGGTTAATTTTTTTATGTTCTGTAAGTGCTTCCGTTATAAAGTATAACACTTATTCCTGGATTGGTCCATCCGCTATATTTTACTATGGATAATCGTATAACAGAAATATGGTTTTAGAAAGAAAAGTTAAATTAGAGTCCATCCAGTATAAATTATCACGGAGGGTTAAATTGATAATTTCATATTGTTTGTAATCCGTTATAAACTTCAACGACTTCAGTTGTTTTTTTTCGCGGATGAAAATATTCTGGTTTTAATCGAACCGTCTATTTCTCAAACAGACGACTTGTATTTGTTGGTTATCTAAGGTTACAAAGCCAGGCTAGGGATCAACCCTTTATAAGGAAGGGTAAGGAAATCTTCATCCTTATAAGCCTACGATCAAAAAACAAACTAGTGACCGATAGATTCCTGTTGTATCCATAATGTTATTAGTTGCATTCTTCCCTTGAAACTCTAACAATGATCCAATATTTTTTTTAAGGTTATTTATTTGAAGAGATTTATGTTATTTTCATGATATGAGAAGAATAAGATATATATAGGCTTATTCCTGTTCATACAACAGACAGATTATTATCTAAAATATTAATTTAAATTCTTAAGAAAGGACAGTCCATGAAGATGTCTCGAACATTTTTTTAACTATACTCCATTGTAAACATAATGGAATATTATTTTCTCCGTCCATTTAAATTATAATAATGTTTTTAGGATATATCATTGAAATTACAAAAAATTCATATTTAATCTTTTTTCATATAATTTTTTTTAATTTTATATCACATCAATTCATCAACCATCATTTTTTTTTTCTCATTCATTTATCTCACATATTCACAATAACAAAATTATTATTATTTATTATTTCAACACATTATATAAATAATATTATTGTAATTCGAATGTGATAAATCTGCTCGACAAGCCATGGCAAACATAATAATAGCAAACACTGTGACAAGACAAAACGTCCCAAAGGCAGTTGGCAGTAGCTATATTGGCAGTTATAGCCCGTATGATCCCGACCAAATGCAAAGTTCTCTATTCAACACCAATAGTCAAACAATATGTGAACATAAAAAACTAGAGAATAAAATATAAAGCCAAAGATATTATTGTTTCAAAGCATCTTGTACTAACAAACTCTGGCCCCCCTTTTTTGACTAACATGACCATTGTGCCCATACAGGAAACAAATGGGAACAGTAGTCTATGGTCTACCCCCTTTAGAGCAAAAAGATAGTTGAATTTTGAGAATTTGAAAATGTGACTCACCATCAACAATAATGTGACCATAGTTTGAATGAATCCATTCACATGAATAAGAGTAAACCGTCGCCTGACGTTAAGAGTGTCAAACGCTCCGGCATGGTTGGACTTCCAAGAGTCAGCTGCACGTCTGGTCAAGAGTCATGAATATTATGTCCAAGAACGGAGGATTGATGAGTTTTGCATGCTTACCCGAATTCAATCTTTACAGGAAAAAGAAAATTGTAAGGGCGAGATATGACCATGAATTCTTTGCTGTGTATTTGTCAATAATTGAACTAGATTGCTACTTGGACTCCCGCTAACTGTCATGAGGGAGTTGTAGCGGGTTCCCGCTGGTGGTTCCGAGTACTCAAGGTGATGCTTGTTTCAACTTTTCCTTCAGTTGCTTGCAAGAGCTGTATTTGTTTCAAGAAATAGTGGTTGTAATCTTTTAACATTTGCTTCAACAAAATGAGCCGAGGAAAATATTGTGCTTAGGGTCTCTGATGGTGTCTGCTGCTCCTCCGACTACGTCTCGGGATGAGGGGAATATTGTGCTCATATTATAATGCCACAGTCAAGGGCTAATGGTGTTTTGTGTTCCTTTAAAACACTTTCATTCCAGTATCTCTTCATTCGTCTCCAACTGGTGCTGATGATCTTCCCTTATCTGATGCGATTGCTGGTCTTGTCAATATACGATTGTTCAAACAAGTAGTTCTTCAGTTCTTCTGCAGCTGTTGTGAAGAGTTATCGATGTCCTCTGGCTAGATCATGCCGCTTCTGTCCAGAGACGCAGTGTGGATTGCATAATGTGGATCCGTTTTCCTGACAAAGAGGCTGAAAGTATCTTAATTTTGCTTTTCTACGTTACAGATCATGCAATTGCAACACTGGCCAAGTTCATATAAAACTAGGTCACTAATTCGATACAAGCAAGTAGTTGTTCCTTCAAGGCAAATAAGTTACGATAATTTATATGGAGATAGGATGAAAAAGTTATAGGATATCGTTCGACTTTGAATCTAACAATCTAACCATTACCAAGAAAACTTTTTCAGAAATAATCCTATGACACACAAGGAATGTTGAAAGAAAACTTTCTTCGTGGCCAGTTAATTGTGTGCATAAGCTGCACACGTCGTCATCATGATACGTGCCTTCAATGAAAACAGAATATCCAACACCAAGCAGCAAGAACAGGGTTTCAGTGTAGGGTTTAAGCAGCAGCTCCCAATCCCCCACAAAAGTGGCTTCTGCGGCGGCGGCGGCTTCGCCGTCTAAGCCATGGCGAATAATCTCACGACCGCTCCTCGAAACGATACTGAACAACCACGCACAGCACCACAGCGTGCCTCAACCTCTCCTCCTCCACGGCCCCCGCGGCGTCGGCAAAACCACCCTCTTCCTCCACCGTAATCACACACTCCTTTCCTTTCAATCATCATCATAACATCCATCAGTTCGGGCTGTTGGTAGAACTGGTTTTTCGACGGATCATAATCTGATTCATTGTTGTTGATTTGATTTGAGATGTTTTAGGTTTGTTGGAGAACTGGAACAAGGGCCCACACGTGACGGCCTACGTCGATTTCGCGGAGTCGGTCCGGTCGCACCACCCGAGCCAGGGGGATCCTTCCCGTGGTCCTCCTGGTCCAGCATTGTCGATTTGGATCGTGATTCTTCTCGTCCTCCGTCGTTGATTCCTCTTGTGTCTAGATTAGAGACAGAACTTGAGACGATGGCACGAAAGGGGGTTTTGATGGGATCGATATCATCCAGTCAGGTTTTCGCAGTGTTGAATAAGTGGATTGGGATGAAGAGTGCCCTGGAGAGGATTGTGGGATCGTCATCCCCTAAGGTTTCGATGTCTGTATTGTGGGATAGGGCGGTGTTTGGGATGTTGGGGAGAGTGAAAGGGGATGAGATTGAGGGGGTTGTGGGGAAAGGGAAGAGAATAAGTGTGGAAGAGAAGGGGTATTATAGGGAGGGATTGGCGGCGTTGGAGTTGGCAAAGGAGGTGATTAGGATGCAGCGAGGGTGGAGGAGCAATGCGGTTAAGGAGTTGAATAGAACGGGTGGGTTTTCGAGGTCTTTGGCGCATTCGGCTATGGATTGGCCTTGTGTGTTGTTGGAGTTGTTGTCCAATGCTGCTGAGATTGATCATTTCCAGGTATTGTGTTGTACTGTTGTGTTTGAGATCTTGCTTTTTTGGTTGAACCTGGCAATGTTTTTGTAGTTGTTTGGTACGTTTGGATTTGATAGTATGCTTATTGGTTTACATTGTTATGTTAGTTTAGTGATAGACGGATGCTAGAGATAGTTGAATATGTAGTCACTTTTGAGCACCCTCTCCCCCCTCTATTCATTTTGGATAATTATACCTGGATCACGGAAGGCCATAGGAACTTGATGAATGAAAGGGAGAGTTTCCTAACAACTTCATAAAAGTGATTGACGATAGCGTTTATCGTAATCGATATATCCATGGGTATCCTGGGGTCACTTATTTCTAGTTGGCTAAGTGTGAAGTCCATCAGGCACATTACATGAATGTGATGTATTGAAATTTCTCTTAGCTTCAATTCCTGCAGTAATTGTTCGTATATGCTTTCAGCCATGTGGCTTTTTTGTGATTGTATCAAGTCTTATATATCATATATTTGGCACTTGGCAGCCGAAGTTGGTAATGAACAATATAGAGGTCTTAAAGATTGCAGCTTTGATGGATGATTCAACAGTCTGTGCATCAATGTACCATGACAGCTTGATATGGAGAATAATAGCTCTTGGTGCGAATGAGAGATGTGTCCCTGTGATTCTTGTCACATCAGATAGGTAAATTATGGTGCTGTTACCCTCTATATCTGTCTATTCTTTATAACTCATCGTAAGTATGAAAATGTGCTGCTAGAGGCCAATGGTCTATGAGTTTTCTTCTTAATTTCTTGATTTTACACATACAATAACACCCCCAAAAAATTTGCAGCTATTATCCGTACCGTGCATTCATGGATTTCGGATTCCCCGACTTATTTGTCTCTCGTGAGGTACTCAGATAGACATATCTTCCATTCGCCTTATTTTAAATGAATCTCGTACTCATAAGAGTGGTGAATGCACATGTTTTATTGAGTTGATTTTCTGTTGTCGCTAATGCCAATAGCATACATGATACAACCATTAGGCTACATTAGTGTTTTAGGACGTTGATTACACTTTAGTGTATATTAGTAGAATTCCAGGGTAGAGTGAGAACGGTTTGTGCTTTTCTGTATTTGCCTTCTTTATTAGTGTATGTAGACTTCATGTTAGAACATGGTGAGCTTATAACAGCATGAAAGATATGATGATGATCAGCAGCGTGCTCTTTGCCGGCTCATGTCTTGTGCACCCACACAGCGGGTCACATTTCTTTGCTTCTAGTTGCAAATAAATACCGGATGCAAACTATTAATTCTTGGACTTTCCTATGTTTCATTGTAGAGATTTGTACAATCTTTCTGTCATTTTACTGTGTCTTAGTTATTGCTAGACTTTTGGGTGGACTCCTCAAGAAGCGAAGCTTCACATGGTGACTGACTACTTCAGTTCCTCGGAGGTGATAATGTTCTGCTGCCTTATGTGCTAAATGTTTAATAGTTCATACTTGCTAGGGGCAAACCGTGTAAATGGTCCTTTTTTTTTCTTTTCTTTTTTCTTGCAACCTTGTACTTTTAAAAAAATTAATCAAAACGAGTTACTTGAAGCCGATTGGTGTTAGTATCTCCTTTTGCCTAATGTTTATTGTTTCTGCAGTGGAGAATAGTAGCTGAAGTGCTTGGTTCAAATCCAAGGCATTTATTTGAGCTTTATGCCCTCAAACAAGCCAATCATTTGCAGAGGTATATGTCTGCATACCAGTGCTGTTTTTACCGAACTTTTTGTTCTTGGATGTGACGATCCTGATTTTAGCATATACTGACTGATCTGAAGAAAAGTATGGCCTCAAAGAGCTTTTACTACTGATCTGATGCAGAACTTTTCTTTTTAGGAAAGCATAAATGCAATTACGCAGAGAGGTCACA
>LIEC01000355.1:0-22962 GCA_001925005.1 Drosera capensis
CTTGTACCTCTTCCTCCAGCTGATCCACTGCGGAACTATACACCTGGTGAGACAAGAGGTGGCATTGATCGGAGTGATGTCAAACCTCTGCATGTTGTGCAGCCAGAGGGTCCTAGCTTTCGTGTCAATGGGCATTTTGTTGAGTGGCAAAAGGCATGTGGTCCAGTAATCTGATCTCTTTAGGTTACTTTCTGGATGTTGATCAGAAGCTGACTGCAATCTTTCTTTGCAGTGGAATTTTCGTATTGGTTTCACTCCAAGGGAGGGCTTGGTTCTATATTCTGTGGCTTATGTGGATGGAAATCGAGGTCGCAGACCTGTGGCTCATAGACTGAGTTTTGTTGAGATGGTTGTCCCATATGGAGACCCAAATGATCCACACTACAGGAAAAATGCATTTGATGCAGGTGAAGATGGCCTTGGAAAAAATGCGCATTCTCTGAAGAAGGTTTGGTTACCAAGTATTTTTGTGATGAATGCCTACTCTGATTCACGTTTGTTCATTTAACTAAATGTTTGTATTGCTGCCATTTGCTTTATGTCAGGGATGTGATTGCCTAGGTTATATCAAATATTTTGATGCACACTTCACAAATTTCACTGGTGGTGTTGAGACAATAGAAAATTGTGTGTGCTTGCATGAGGAGGATCATGGGATCCTGTGGAAGCATCAAGACTGGCGAACTGGTTTAGCAGAAGTTCGAAGATCTAGACGACTGACTGTTTCTTTCATGTGTACAGTTGCTAATTATGAGTATGGATTTTTCTGGTACTTCTATCAGGTGAATAACCAGTCTCATCATGCAATATCGTTTAGTAAGTTGCTTCCTGTTATCCATTGTCAATGTTTGTATAGAGTAATCTGTGTTCTTTTCGGAGTGGTCCTCGATCGATGCAAAAGATTTTATCTTTCACCCTTTAGTAAATCATATGCGTGATGTTCCATGTAATGGCATTATGGTACTCTTTTTTGGAAGTTGTTGCATGTTGTTTGTCGGTCTCCTTGCTTCCTTGTTCCTTTCTTTTTGTCTTTTTTCTTTTTCAATATGCTCTCTCCATGCCGTCTTCATTGCTCTCTTTTTTAAATCAGGATGGGAAAATTGAAGCTGAAGTTAAGCTCACAGGAATTCTTAGCTTAGGAGCCCTGTTGCCTGGTGAATCTCGAAAATATGGTACAACTATTGCACCTGGACTATATGCACCTGTTCATCAACATTTCTTTGTTGCCCGCATGGACATGGGTGTGGATTGTAGACCTGGTGAACCTTTCAATCAGGTATGCTGTGCTGTTAGATTCAACAAGTTTCTGTTGACTCACATACTCAATCATAAAACCTTTCTGTTGCCATTCATTATCTCCCTGTCCTTTGGCTTCATTTTGTCAATGCAATATCTCATGTCTGAGGAATTCTACTTTAAGCTGAGGACTAATTAAGCTAAGTTGTAGCTCTATAAGACAGGGGGCTTGCTTAGGATGCACATGTCCCTTGATAGCCTTGGTTACTCTGAGGCGCTGGGCTGGGCTGGGATATCTTATACATTTGAAGCTTAACTTGTGAATCAAAATCTCTCCTCTTTTATCTTTCGTAGAGTTGTTTGTGAAAAAATTGCTTCAAAATCTGGAATTTCATTGTTCTAACAGGTTGTTGAGGTGAACGTTAAGATTGAAGATCCAGGGAAACATAATGTCCATAATAACGCTTTTTATGCTGAGGAGACATTGCTTCGATCAGAAATGGAGGCTATGCGGGATTGCAATCCCTTAAGTGTTCGCCACTGGATTGTAAGACAACTTTTTCCATATATTTCTGAATCACACATGTTTCGTGACCCTTTTTTGCATGATAGTCTTGCTCCATTCTAGTCAAAATAGAATTTTCTGTTGTTTTGCCTTTCAAGGCCTGAATGAAATACTATTCCTATTATCCAAGGAACCACCATGAGCCTGTGATGCTCCTCCTTCCCTTCAATCGGAACACCATTTTTTCCCAATATCTCCATTGCGAAACAGAATTTCTCTCATATCTCTTGATCCCACTAATTCTTGATCCACTAAATGAACTTGGCAACTGGTGTTCTATAGGTCCAAAACACAAGGACGGTGAACAGGACAGGACAGCTAACCGGATATAAGTTGTTGCCTTGTTCCAATTGTTTACCTCTGGCTGGTCCTGATGCGAAGTTTTTGAGGAGGGCTGCTTTCCTGAAGCACAATCTTTGGGTTACATCGTTTGCACGTGACGAATTGTTTCCTGGAGGAGAGTTTCCAAATCAGAATCCACGCGTAGGGGAGGGATTGGCTACATGGGTCAAGAAGAATCGACCTCTGGAGGAAGCTGATGTGGTTCTCTGGTTAGTTCACATGATATTTAAGCTAATTTTGTTTTTAACTCTTGTTTTTTTGGGTATTTTGTTTTTGAAGTTAGAGCTGGTGTATGGCCATCCACCATTAGCGTCGCCAATCTTGCATTAACCTTTGCTCCCTGATCCCTCGTATCTTATCTGATAATAAGAGGCAATCAATCCCTGTGAGTCGCTTGTATAGCCAAGGCTACCTTATGCGAATGGTCCGCAGGCGATAGGTGCTTTAGTGGGGTGGATGTTAGTTCTTTCAGGGAATATTGTTTCCAGATCTAAGTTCTTTTCATTTGTATACTTCCTCAGTTTCTTCTGTGCTAATTTTTTTTTATTTTTTTTAGAATTAGGATGGAGCTTGTGTGGCTCTCCCTTTTGATTTTCTGATTTTCTTTGAACTTAACCTTTTACATTTCATCTCCTGTTATTTTTTTTCTGTATGTAGGTATGTCTTTGGAGTCACGCATGTTCCTCGTTTAGAAGACTGGCCTGTGATGCCAGTGGACCGCATTGGTTTCATGCTTATGGTAATTCTCTCAAGTTCTGTGTGCATCGTCTGCTTCCACTGACATCTAAAACTTGAATATCAGTTTTATCTGAAATATATTGCGTCAGTTCTGGTGCAACCCAATTTTATGCACCTAGTTCTCAAATGCTAAATATGTTTCATTTTTTGCATTTGTAGCCACATGGTTTCTTCAACTGCTCGCCCGCAGTAGATGTACCACCAATTGCATGCGAAATGGATTCCCGAGACAGTGATGTTAAGGACAATGTTGTTGCCAAGCCAATCCAGCCGACTTTGGTAGCGAAGCTGTGAATTATCCCACGGATAAGCAAGCTATTCGTGTGCCTATACAACATGCTTCAGTTTGTTGCCTATGATGCCTCGCCCTTCTTACACTGACCGACGTTCTACCTAGAGTTACTTATCCGGCTTTGAAGGTTGATTTGGATTACTCATTTATACCTCATTATGGACTGAGGTCGTGATTTCGTAATTGTGACTGTCTTTGTTTGATCAGTTGCTTCTTGTGACTGACACATAATGTGCCAGATCCTTATGAGGGATCCGACTCGTGAAATGACAAGTACTTTTGCCTCTGGTATGAAATGTGCCATCTTTAAAATTATACTGTAATTTGCGTTTTATGTCTACATTATTTTTATTATCGTACAATGGAATCATCAAGAAAAATGGAAGTAAAATATTGGACTTACAGGGTAAAGGTAAACAAAGACTTCTAACAAAAGGAAGTCGTTGATAAGCTAAGGTCGGTCAGTACACATGATGTCTTGGATGAGAAAAGTTACGACTCCGGCAACCACTCCTCTTTTCAATTTAAGAATTCGACGGATCCGAATATTATAATAAGTAACGTTTAACACGAATAAAAAAACAAAACAACAACATGCAAGATTTAACGAGGGGAAGATCTGATTCGTTGGTAGAAAAACCTCCACAAAAAATAATCCGTTAAATGAATCACACAACATTATTTATAATAATATATTATAATTTATTTGGGATGAATAGAATATTGCTCCCTCGTTACAAAATATAATGAATAATTTGAATCGAGATTTATGATTGTGTTGATTTTTTTTATAATAAAAATATTGCTAAAATAGAAATGATATCTATATTTTTGGATAATCCGTATATATAAATATTATATATATTTTCGGAAATAAAGAATACTATTTTAAGTTTATAATATATAGCAATATAAAAACAACATATTCTACGCCACATCAGCCTCAATAATATCCAAAGTAGATCTGGTAGAGTAAGCGACTTTTAAAACCACCCCTAAGAAAACGACTAAGAACAATGGACATTCTGTGGAAAAATAATTGCTTGTTCGTATAATTGACGTCAATTATTTCTCTTTCGCTTTTTACATCCACGAGGGTTCCCTCAAAAAGTGTCACGAGACCACCTCTCGTCAACTTCTTGAATGGTCCAATTCGACACCTAATTATCCTATCCATTAATTCAAATCTCAGGGAAAAAAAAACTTTTTGTCCTCATCCTATGCAATAAAATCTGTGATGAATTTTTATTTTATTTTTGGGATTTGAACTAAGTTGATGTTAGTGTTCTCTTAATCATTATACTCTCATCTAAATTCATCTTTTACTCTATATTTGAGTAATGATAGTTAATTTTTATTAAATCCACACATAAATTTAAGTATATCAAGACATATATTCATGAGCTATGTGAAATTAGTCCAAAGACAAATATTTTCCTTCTAAATGATCATAGATTTCAATCGTAGAGAGAGATTCTTCTCATGTCCATTTCAATCTTCATATTCATGAAAGTCATATTTATGATATTTTTTGTATTTTAATTATATATAACATTTGTCTATTTAGTTTGTTTCAAAACATATATAAAATATCTCACATCATTTATTATAGTATATCTATTATCTTTTTTTATTATATTGAACTCATTAACATTAAAAAAAACTATTTTTTTTTCTCAATTTTCTCATAAATTTAATATATACATAAAATTCTATATTAAATCAACATATTATCTATAAACGGAACATGGAATCAAAATTGTGCAAGAAATGTGAAGAGAGTAGATACTCAAGTCCGATTTGCCCACTAACTCTCACCCACTCAACTCCTCACCATGTCCTCCGCCGCCACCCTCACCACCGCCGCATCCCTCCACAACACCCTCAAACAAACAATATTCCTCGCCGACCACCTCCACAAAACCGCCACCGAAGCCGCCGAGTCCTCCACCCCCGAATGCGCCGAAATCGCAGCACAAGTGGCCACAATCACCGCAAATCTCCGGTCCGTGCATCGAGTGGCGGGACAGCAGGGAGGAGTGTATGAGGTGCCGATGAGGAGAGTGCTGGTTGAGGTGGAGAGGAATTTGGAGAAGGGGTTAGGGTTGGTGAAGAGGAAGGGTGGGGGGAGGAGTGCGGGGTTTTTGGTCAGGAAGTTGTTCTCGATGTCGGCTGTGGCCGATTTCAAGAAGGTATGGAATGGATTCTTGTCGAGTGATTGTGTGATTGTAGGGGAATGGAGTTTCGTTGTTGCTGTTGCGAACAATGGAGAGACTGTTTGATGGAGTGATTTGTGAATATTGATGGTTCTGAGTATTGCTATATCGAAATGGAATTTACTTAATGTGACACAGATTAAGTGTATGTGTTTAGCTATAGGTGACAATACTCAACAATTTCAAGGATAAATAAACTGTAGTTTTATTTCAAGTCAAAGTTTGATCTGGACATGAAAAGAGAATAAAAAATTGAATTGATTTAGACAAGTGGAGGTTTTTGGTGATCAATTTGATGGGATGGGTGTATTACAAAGGTTAGGGTTCTATATCATCAGGGATAGCAATGCGACGAGTTTGAGATTATATGAAGTGAAATTTTTTTGAAAGGAAGAGTATTGATGTGATGAGAGTAATATTCTAAATTAATATTATCTGTTAACAAAATATAAAAACAAAATATATAAATATCTGTTGAGACACATAAATCATACATGTGTGGTAGAAGATTCAGGTTGATTCAGAGTTTAGTTTAATTCTCAATACTATACTTCAAATGATATAAAATGTTGTTGGTGTCTAAATAAATGCATGATTCAACCTTTCATTATCCTCAATCTAATCATCATGAAATCCTAAAATCCTAAATTACTAATATGATACAAATGTAAATATCAAATAAATTCTTATATTTAACAATTACCTAATTTAAATAGGATATGATATGAACCAAACCATTGAATTTTCCGATTAAAATAAATTCATGATATCATAGTAACAAATATCGAGACCAACGATGCTTATTCACAAGTCATTCGTCACAATATTAATTTCTTCTTGAGTGTATACCGTTATAATCCATTCGCCAATGGGTTTGCTTTAACATCTCTGACATGATGCAGTTGTGTGTATTCAACATGCTTCTATTCTTGTCATCACGTCGACGAAAATCTCTTCTTTAACACACAAATAACTCGATGTCATTACGTATGTTTTTCTGCAAATGTTTTCACTCATAATCAGATAGAGTTTTGGCTTAGTAATCTTCAAATTTGTTGCTTTCAACTAATTGGCAAATAGAATTAGAGATTCATGGCTCAAATTTGCTCGATCAGATCTTAAATTCGTAGAACCTACAATAGATATTGTAGATGTATCTTTAGTTATCTTCTGGTTGATCAAACTTTGCATCAATAGTATCATATTTGATGCCATCAGAGTGATCATATTGTGTCTCAAGTCATGAAAAAATAATCATATTGTGACTGACTTAAAAGCGTAGCTCGGAAAATAAAGAGGCCTTTCAATATTTTGTGTCAGCAAAGAGTATTATGAATTGTTATAATCTTATATCCTCCGCTACAACACAATAGCTAATAATACAAGATTTAATGTGGGGGGAAAATCAACAAGGTCGTGATCGTTAGAAATTCATCATGTTTCAAATATACTAGATGCTATAGAATGATAGTGGACACCGAAAGTTATAGAACTTGGGTTTTACATAAACAAACGATGTTATTACATGCATAAATTTCAACATGGAAAAATCTTGCTCATGTAAGCTCTCCATCTAATAAGAGAAACACGATGACAGATGCATCACATTGTTCTTTAAATTGTATATAGACAACTCTATGTGTGATATAGGTCGCATGGGACTGTGTGACAGTTAAATCAGCCATACATGGGTACTGCTTTGGGTTCTGGTGCCGTGAACGTCACCTCGTGTATATTCATCCATTTTAGATATATTGATCTTACACTTAAATTAATGAACGTATTGATTTTTTCTCTCTTATTTTACTAGAAATACCTTTACAGAAACATTCTCACTCTTATTTGCTGATAAATACGTTGCTGAACCTATTAGTGCACATCCTCTGCATCCTTGATCAAAAGAAAAGAGATGCCTCCTTTTATATTCTGCTTGAACCGGAGAATATTCTCCCCATGTTTGAATTTTTATTTATTCATTTATTTATTTTATTTTATTTTTGGTATGACCTATGTTTGAAGTTTAAGAGGGAAAAAAAGAGTAGATATGTGACTTAAAATTTAAAAAGGAAGAGGAATGACTTCTGTCTTATATGATTGCCTACTAGAGAAAAGTTACAATATATATTCGACAAGCAAATCTTAAATAATGTTACAGATTTTTTTGGACACACGAAGATTTTTAAATTCAGAATGTGCTTTCGAACAGGTATCTTCCCTCCTAGAATCCTCAATCGCGGATCTTTCCTGGCTTCTCAGCATCTACGACTCTGATGTCCCTAACCTCGGTCTCCCACCCATTGTCCAGCACTATGAACCTATTCTTGCATGGGTGTGGTCCCACATTGCCATGCTGGAACCAGGAAGGGATATGAAGGCTCGGATTGGGTCTGCGAACGATTTGGCTCAGCTGGCAATGAATGCAAGGAATAAGCAACTGATTTTAGAGCAGGGTGCGGTTCCAAGGTTGCTAAAGCTGCTGAAAGATGGTGGAGTCAATGGGTCTGTAGAGGCTCAAGTAGCTGCGGCCAATGCACTGTTAAATGTTGTGTATTGCAAGGAGAGTGTGAGGGTTATTGCAAATGAGGGTGGTATAAGTTTGATTGCCGGGGTGCTTGGGGAGAGTGTGATGAAGGTGCAAGTCGTGGTAGCTAAGTTGGTGACTAGGATGGCAGAGGAGGATCAGGTGGTGAGGGAGGAGTTCGGGAAGGTAAATGTGATGAAGCCGCTGGTGTCCTGCTTGTTGCTTGATTTGGCTTTGGATCACTATGCCGTCAAGGGTGGAGGGAAGGGTAGTTGGCAATCTCTTGTTCAGATCAATAAGGAGTTAGGTTCGAAGAATGGGATGCATCCCAATCATCATGATTATCACGAGGTGTATTCGAGTGCGTCATTGTTGGATGGGAGTAGTAGAGGCAGCAATGGGAGGAAAGAAAGGGAAAACGAGGCACCTGAGGTCAAGTATGAGCTCAAGACCAACTGTGCTCTAGCATTGTGGAGATTATGTGCTGGGAGTTTGTTGAATAGTAGAAAGATTGCCGAGGGAAATTGGCTTCTTTTCTTGGCAAAGATAATTGAGAATGAGAACGGGAAGTTGCGATTGAATTGCTTGATGACGGTGATGGAGATTGCTACTGTTGCAGAAACCAATCCAGAGCTTAGGAAGGCCGCTTGGAAGCCGAGCTTGGTCCCTGCAAAAGCTGTACTAGATCAGCTTCTTAGGGTGATAAAAGAGGAAGAGGATCCTACACTCCAGATTCCTTCTATAAAGGCTATTGGGTGTCTAGCACGGACTTTTCCAGCTAAAGAAACTCGAATCCTTGCCCCGTTGGTCGCCCAATTAGGAAACAGTGATTCAAATGTTGCGACTGAAGCAGCGATTTCCTTGGGGAAGTTTGTTTGCCCAGGAAACTTTAACCATGTTGAGCATTCTAAAGCTATAATTGAGTTCAAGGGTGTTGAGCTTCTGATAAAAATGCTGAAAGTCAATGAACGTGGTAGGTTTCATGGGTTCGTTCTCCTTTGTCATCTTTCCGTGAATGTTGGTTCCAGCAAGGAGCTTCATGATGTTAGAGCTTTGAGTATTATCGACAGTGCTGCTCGTTATTGTGTAGCTCAAAATCCAGATGTGAAAGATTTGTTTGATGGGGCCATACATAGCCTCACTATTTATCAAGCCACTGTTCATCCTCACGGCCATTCTTATGCAATTGTCTGAACGAGGAAGACATTTATCATCTGCTCAGCAGGGCTTTAGGCAGGAATGACCAGGATTTGTAAATATAGCGAACTATCTAGAAATTGATCCAGGATGTTTCATCCTGATATTTGCATGCCGTTCAAGTGGAGTTTGCTGTCAGGGATGGCTGACTTCTCAGATATGTTTTTCATTCCTTATGGCTCTCAGCCTTTGTTCATCGGATCTGTCGTACTACGTTGTTTAAGATATATGACATTGTTTATGTAGTCAACCCTCTATCCGTTTCCTGAGTTCTATGTATCATCATTCAGAGCCTATCTGCCTTTTCCATGCTAATCTTTTAGTCATCGATTGAGGGTACATATCCGGCTATCGTGCGGACCTGCGCAGCAGTCTGCAGAGTGCAATTGTTAAAGTTGGCTCTTTTTTTTTTTTTGGATCTTTTGCAGATGTGCAAAAAGGATGAATGAGGATGCTGATGGGTGAATCTTTGTTCAAAAACCAGAATTTCTTAGTCAGAAGCATGGCGAGTAAATATTCTTACTAGTCTATTTTCCTGGCTCTCTGATTTCCTGCATTTGTTCTGAGAAGCTTGAATCTGATATTAAGTGGTTGTTCTTGGTTATCTGCACACTTGTTACTTGTCTAAAATGACTTTAAAATTGGAAATAGTTTCTCTTTGTGACAAATGCTTCTGCAGCAATGTCATTTCTGACTATATCTATTTACCATCCGTCTTCTATCAATCCCACACCCTGTGCATATTGTTATTGTGTCTCTCATCAGCAAGTCACGGACTGCCCGGTGTTGGGTTATCATTAGACCCTTGGGGTTTTGTTACATGTAATCTCATGGCAGTCTTTGGTTAGAAGGATCATTCCTGCTTTTTCATCTTATTACTCTGGTTTGGCCTCCGTCCTGCATCATCTATGGCTTTTCAGTCATGGTACAGGAAGTATTTCATTTCCTACCATGATGTGTCTATGCATCTCGCGCCGATATCTCACTTTTCTTGTGAGTTACTCATTTTGGATTTTCCATGTGAATAAGGTGTCGGTGGCTTCATCATTTGTGTTGCGTGGCTTTGTCTCGCTACAATTAGTATACGTTACCTCAAAAACAGTAATCTCTAATCATTCTTGCTATCTAGCATTATTTCTGAATTTTTTCTTCTTTTGCAATTTTCAGCTAGCAAGCGATGGGGACTTTGTTTTTGCCTAATTAGTAGCTCGGAACATCACTTTGATGAAGGAATGTGATAGGAATTGCTCTGAAGCGAAAAAAAGTAGATTTCTTACAATTTCTTGCAGATTACTCTCAGGGGTTAGACGTGAAATATCCAGAATTCTGTATTTACGAATACTGTCCATAGTTCTATTCTGAAACTTCTGATGTCATCCTGCCGGTTGACGCCAATTTCTGCCTCCCAGTTGGATAATAACAGACTTCACTCAAATTATTTTTCACCTCTTGGATTCAGATCATGCTTTGTTCTCAGGTAATTGTGTATTGCGAGCAATTTTGCTGATGCTCATCTCACAGCAGTGCCTCCAGCATCAATTATCATCTCTTTTTTGATCGTTTTGCTTCATCATCTGTCTTTTGGCAAGATGTTATGCTACACGAAGTTTCTCCTGCTACAACCTGTGCCATCGGAGTAGAACCCACTCATGTATATCATATTGGATCTACTTGGTGTATATCAGATTTGCAGGTACGAGGTCATATGATTTTCTCTTTGTCTGGCATGCAATTCATTTATTGTGATTACTTCTAAGAATTTTTACATTGTTTTCGGAGTTCAGACACTGCCAGTGGAAGACCGGGATACTAATTCTGACAAGTCGAGCGGGAATCTTATGTTGGAAGCATTTGACGTTCATATAGCATTTTCATGTACAGAGGCAATGCTCCAAACTGTCATTTTATGTTGAAAGCGATAGCACACTGGTTTATCATGGTCGACCCTGTCGCCTTTGGGCTCTGGTGCCACCCTCCTTTTTGGAGCGACCCTTTCAGCTCTTGCTTTCACTTCCGAGCTTTTAATGGCGTATTTCCTGTATTCTTTTAACTCTATGGTTCGGTGATGGTTACCTGATTACCTCTATCTGTTTTGCCTGGTCGGTCTCAGCTATGCAACAGGTACGTCATTGTCACCCGGTCTAACTTTATAGCTTCTGTATTGTCTATTATCTCCATAAAAACGTCAAATTTCTTTCTTGGCTATTACCTCATATGGAAAATGATTGGTATGTCTGAAGAGCATAATTGTCGCCCCACTGACAGGATTATTGTCGAGGCATCCACTAAACGTGAATGGGATCGCAACAGTTGTTGCTAACTCAAAGCGTGTTACCAATCTAATGGCCGGAAATGGCGCGTGCCGTCAGCTGTTGATGTCAACTGAAGTTCCAACATCTTACTGTTTGCTGTGGTCGCAACCTGAGCGATGGATGCAAAAATTGAGGTCAGTGTTTGTAGTTGTGCTAGTGTGGGGGCTTGTTCGATTGTTGCCATTGAAACTTCTCTAGTGTTTGAAAACGTGCTCGGCTTTAGTTGAGTACGGTGAAACCTGAACTTGGAAGCTAGTTGTTTTCTTTTCTGCGGGTGATCCGGTGTGTTTTCTGGCACGTTCACTTGCTTTTTAACTTTTTCATCTCACCGACAGGAGAAGTACTGTGAATTACTGTCGGTCTATGTTGTCGTTGCAGGGAAATTTGTTAGTGTATATTTATACTCTTGGGTAACTGGGACCTATTGCTGTTGAGAACTTGCAAAATCTGTCTTAACTAAATCTACCTCGCAGGTTGAGGAGCAGAAGGATGGGTTTGTCCGAAGAAGCGTTCGTGTCTGATTAGTTTGTTGCTGAGGCAATAAGCTTTCATAAGACGATGATCGGGAACTAGTTGGTTTGTGCACTGCACCACACGGCCACTGTCATGCTCCAGAAATATTCGTGTGTTACAAAAATAAAAAATCTGGTATCGGTGGTAATGCTGGTGCGAAGTTTGTTTACTGTCTTAGCGACGATCTACTCCTAGCAGGACGACGTAGTTTAAGACATGCTGTGAAGCCAAGTTCTCGATTATTTTGTCCAAACATTGGTGTTGCGGAGGAAAAAGAATTAACATGTGCAAAAATCATGGATGTTTTGTAAGATTATTATGCTGGGTTCTTGTCGATGTCTAATTTTGAACTTATTTGAATCGGAGCTGGAATTATGAGAAAATGACACTACATAATTAGCAAGGACCTGGATGAGTCGCGGATGCGACATGGTTCAAGGTAAGATAACTAATGCGTAACCCACCCAGGAACAATAACAAGAGTCTAATATGGCGAAAATGGACTTGTAGTTTCTCCAACAATGACCAAATTCGTCGTTAGTAACATTTAGAGGCTCAGAATACTCGCAGAGCATTATTCTCATCCATTATACTTGTACAAGAAATCAGAACAAAAAATATGAATACAAGTGAATACACAGAACATTCTGTGATCACAAGTGGTATGAAACCAAAGAAAAATCACCAAAACCAGGAATGGGAAAGGAATTTCTTTACACAAGCATCCTGTTTTTTTCACCTCTTTTTTTCCCTTGGACTTCTATACACTCATACTATCAACACCACTGTGTATAAGATTGTTGAATGTGTATGAAAAGGACTGCATTTTTTTCACTTTCATATTTGCTGAAAAATATAACCAAAATCATCGAAATTCTCCTCACAGATCTGTTCTTCTTGCCATGGAATCGGCTCTTGATCATCTCCAATCTCGACAGCATTCATCTCGTCATTATAGAGAAAATAAGGCTTCATTTTGTTGTCTTCAATGTCCCATGATATACCTGAACAGTTTATGTTGGAGTTGCTACTAGAACTCTCCTTCGCTTCATTGAATAAGATTGAACTCACCATTGTGGTCGAATTGTCCGAGAAGTCTTGTTCGGCCAAGATATCGGCACCTTGGTCAGGGTTACCTAGGCTTTGCGAACCGAATACGAACATGTCACCACCTTGACTTGATGGTTCAAATTGAAGTTGATCTTCTATGGTAAAACTCTGATTGGATTGTGTCATCATGAGACTCTGGTCGTAACAAAAAATGGGATCAAACCCGGTTTGAAAATTCACCATTGTATCGAATATCGACCTCCCATGATCCACGAAGCTTGTGTAGTCCACCAAAAACATCGGTTCTGCTTTGACCTGCGGCATCATGGACTGTGTAAGAGATGATGATTCTTGTGAAGAACTATTCTCAGCTCTTGTTTCTTCATCATTGATTGGCAGATGGGTTGCAGGATCAATCCCTTGTTTCAACAGTTTCTTCTTCAAATATGAGTTCCAAAAGTTCTTGATCTCATTGTCTGTTCTTCCTGGCATTTGCGCAGCGATCTGTGCCCATCTGTATATATAATCCAAGACAAACCCATTTGCAAAAACAAAATTTTATCAGTGCCCATTTAATTTTTCGCGTCATATCTAAATGTTTACCATGCCATTGCTCTGTATAATAGGTTAAAAGAAAAATATGGGAAAAATATGTGTTACAGGATCTTAGCGTACCTGTTTCCGAGCGCCTTGTGAAGATTGATTATGAGATCTTCTTCTTCTTGAGTGAACATTCCTCTCTTGAGATCAGGTCTCAAGTAATTGATCCATCTCAGCCTGCAACTCTTCCCGCACCTTTGCAAACCTAACAACAATTGACACATTTTTGATAAAAATCGTTGGACCAATTATATTATACTGATGAATGATTTCGATGATACATAGGTTTATGCTCGTGTAGGACGCAATGAGTTTACATACCGGCTAGTTTGGGGACGGAACTCCAACAACCGACACCGGCGCGAGCAATGTAATTCCTCAACTTCTCATCTTCCTGTGGTGACCATAGGCCTCTCCTCAGCTTCTGCTTAGGACAACATGACTGCTGCTTTCCCATTTCAATTCTCTTCAAGCAAAATGTTATAGTGTTAGCTCAATGGGTTAGAGTCAATGAGAGAAAGCAAACATATATATATTTATTCTTGATCATGATTTGAAGGGAATGAGAGAAAAATAGACTTAGAATTCAAGTTAGGAGATGAAAGAGCTAGAAATAGAGGGAAAGGATGGTGAGGCTATCAAGTGAATGCTAAGCAAAATTTGGGGGTGCTTTTTTTGCATTTTTTTGAAGTTGATTGGAATACAAGGTATCTACCTATGTATAGGGTATAGTAGAATGGAGAGTGGTGTTAAATGTGAGAACATGAGAATCACAATAGTATATTGATAACTTTGTAAGTCAACAAAATAGAAACATTAATCAATCTAATCAAGTGGGAAAAGGGCTACTTGTCTATATTAACTATTGAGAAATCAAGATGGCAAAAATGGATGGAGGAAGAGAATGGTCGATGGCCAGATACTTATATCAAGACTGTTTTATATAAACGTTTAAATATTGATAAAAAAAAATTACTTGTACATTGATAACTATTTTTTATAATATTTATCAAATCTATATCTTTTGATAACATGAACATTCGAGATCAGGGTCAACATGAATTTTCATCAAAAGTTACTGATGATCTGTTTTAGGTCGTGTTTATTTTTGTTATCGATCTTGCGTGATAACCACTGATAACTCGAGTTCAAATATGAGTATTATAAGAAAGTACATCTAGGTGGTACATGATCGAATACTCATAACAAGACTATTCTCGTAAAATGTAGAGTTTATATTTTTAAGGAATGTTGACGAAACTTTTTACAATTTTATTTCCTAAGTCATTGCTAGCAAGAACAGTGGAGATCAGAATATGGCTTTCATTGAGACTTAGCATAATTTATTTCATTTCAGAATATCGTAAGGTCCAAGACTTGTACATTGTAGTACTACTACATGTTTTTCCCCTTTACATATATACAAGGGATCTCAATTTTCATGCACCTTGTTTTGGTTTGATTATGGAATGTCTAAAGACATGCCTCTTGATGTATTCTACTACTAGTATATTCCACAATCTCAGTCAACAATTATTGCAGGTACTTCTACTACATAAAAGTACAAAGATTATGATACATAAAAGTATAATCTAATTTTCCAAGTAAAAGACAATGATGGCTAGTGTAGTAAAGTTGAAGATTTCCCATACAATTGTAGTTTATTTTATTTTTGATAAAGAAGATTCCCCATACAATATATTCATAAATATACTTCACTTTCTTTTTGAATTCGATTCATTTGTTTATTGATAGCAAAAGGTTTTCATTTATTTCAAGGAGCTGTTTGATATTAATATTCAAATCTATGAAAACTAAAATCACAAAAAAGAAATAGAAGATCAATAATAAAAACCGAATTACTTTACAAAATAAAATAATTTTTTTATAAATGAGATTTTGAATATTGTATTTAGACGAAACATTAAATAGAACTGAAAAAATATTTTTTTTCTAGTTTATCGTTTCTTTTTTCGTTTCATAAGTTTCAAAAACAGAAATTAATATCAAACACTTCAGTTTCATCAATCAATAAAACGAAAATTAAAAATTAAAACCAACAAGAATATCAAATTGGCTCTTAGGGTTTTTATTCGAAGTATACAACCCACAAAGCCATCAAAATATCGGTATATATACTTCCCCTGGTTTTTAACAAGTATTATTTTACCAATAGCCAACTTTACATAAGAAACATACGGGAAAGAGTATAAAGTCCAGGACAAACATATTTAGAATAAGTCCCTTGAAATGATGCAAATATTTATACACCTTTATTAAGTTCTCATGACAAACACAATTTTAGATCAACGATAATATTTTGAGAAAAAACTTTAACTAATATTATGAGATAATCAAACATTTATCTTATATAAATTTATCATGACATATTAGTCATAATATATATTATAGACTTTTATGTGACGGATGTGACGTTCAAAAATTATATGGGCAGGAGGAAGTGTGATCATGATGAACATCAAATGATACCTATTATACGCCAGACTATAAATTAAACCAAGTTTCTATGGCCAAAAACAAAATTGACTCGTGACTTATGAATGACATTTTGTTGTCTCAAAAAGGAAAAACAAAAGGAGAAGAACCTTTTCATTTTGTAGGTGTGAAGCCACTGATTGAATCCCATTAACATAGTGTTTGTCTTGTGATTGACCATTGACATTGGATTGGGATATATTAAGTTAATTATCAACTAATGCTTAACATATTTATTCTATTTAATATATTTATCTTCCATTTTTGCTCAGTTGAATGCAACTATAATCAATTTGCATTATTGTTCCGTGAGACATTTTACTTTTGAAGAGACATTGCAATGTATAGAGAGCCACGATCTATGGCTAACAGAGAGACACAAATAGATTGTTTGTTGATAACTATTAAGAATCAACTCAATTTCATAAACACGTCTATAAAGGAAAATCTAGTTGTCGATTAGTTGAGTGACCGGAAATCAATAACTATATATACATGCTAAAACATGCACATGAACGTCTTATGTTATGGGGTCTTATGTTATGGCTCTCGATGACCTTCCCTAGATCAATAAAAGTCTATTCAAGTTTTCACGATAACAGGCTACCATCATCGATAAATCTACATTAGTAATGTTTACCGACATCAAATTATCGTTCAATATTGTATGATGTAATATATGACGCCGGAGAAGAATTTAACACACAGTACTATAGTTTTCCTGTGGTTTCATATTGCTTTTCCAATGTACATTATGCTTTCTGTCATATAGAACAGATTTGTCATGTCTCATGATCTTTGAAATGTTAGTCACTTCGCACCTTCTTCTTCTTCTTTTTTTTTTTTTTTTGGTACGATAGTGTATTACATATTTTTCAGTGCTTTATGTCTTAAACAATAACAACATTAACCCAAATACTCCGAAATTGTACACTGAGGAAGGCAGAATATATGTAATCTTATCCTGGACTATTACACATTGCTCGCATGCATTAAAAAAAAAAAGAAAAAAAGAATGTGATATTGGTATTTTACGCACTAATTTACTCGTAGAAAGTCGTAGAGCATAACATACAATGTTATAATTATTAACTTTATAATGAAAATTAAGTTTACGAACTATCTTTGTCGATACATATCGATCAAACAGACATGAAATGATACAAGATGTAGCATCACGTCGCTGGACGAAAAAGATCTTGTAGTAACTAGATCAGTTTGCTTTATAATGGAAATAACTTTCCTGTGTCTAATCACAAAAAAAGGAAAAGCAATGCCGAAGAAGAATGGCCATCGATTAAAGGGGGGTCATATCTTGATTAACTTAACCTATGCTTTTTTAGATTGATAATAAGTTTCGTCTGTCGATTAGACTCCATGATAATCCCTAATTAACATCAAGCGCAACATACATTTTTGGCCCCTCTCTTCACATGCCATGTCTTAGCTCGCATCAATTTGTCTTGAGTTCTTAATTAAACTATATCAGTGTATCATGATATTCGTAACAAATAATTCATGTTTTTATTTGTATTTTTATCTAATATTTATATTTCTGTCTTCATTTTAATTCAAACATCTTAATTATAAAATGAACGAAAAATTCTCAATATGACTCAAGCCCAATCGAGTCTTGTGAGCTTGAGCCATATGACATGCCAAACTGACTAGGCTTAATCCGGTTGTATTTGATTGGGCCTTTCAAGGGTGACTTACTGCATCTTAAAGCTGGGGTGCCTATGCCATCTGCACATGTGCCACAATTTGGGATTCATTTTGTTAGGTTCCGCAAGAAATTGGCTAACACCAACTTTTAGACCAAAAAAAATAAAAAAAATGTTGTTTTATTCCTTTCGTTATATGAAAATTATAATGAACTAATTTTTAATTTTATTTTATATCATTACACGATATAAAAATGATTTTTTTAAAACTCAGGTTATATTACATAACAAGAACTATCATTAGTGTTTCAAACAAAAATTTTACAAAAAAATATCATTTGATCGTCCTTTAAAAAGGGTCAAAGTTTATCTCGATATGTGTGCACAGTCAATTCGATATGTTTTTCATGGGACAGAGAGAGTATATCATATCTTCGATATTTTTTTATAGAATCGAGATTTTCTTACTTCCTTCCTCCCATATTATATGCAATGTCTTTCTGTTTGAGCTGTTTCAAAGTATATATTACATATCTATTTCGACAAGTTTTTATCATAAAAATCAAATTGGTTCAATACAGTTTGCTAATTTATCTTATAACTGTTATAATAAATTTTACTATGATAACCAAAATATTGATTTATAAACAAAACAACCAAAATTCAACACACAAATAAACCACGTATCGAATCAAATCGTTATATATAATTTGAGACATATGGAGTATTAGTCAATGCTCTCATATGTGATAGCTTTGAATGGAATGTATATATTAAAAAAATATTATGAACGAAAAAAATAAAGAAAAAGATATTAATCCTAGCAACAATGTTACTAAGCTAATTCAAATCTAAAATTTTTTTCTAATAAATTCATTTTTTTCCCAAAAGACTTTTTAATACATTTATGTTTGATGATTCCGTATTCTCTTTGATTTTAAATATCCACTTTTAGATTAATTCTAATAACACATAATTTTATGTGTTGCTAACAACACTCTCCTTATCCTATATATTATTCCCTTCATCTTAGAATAAGTTCAATAGTTGGATCTGAGGGTTTGTCGAGGTAAATTTTGAGTTGCGTTATGTAACAATCAAATATCATTTTTTGCACAATTATCGTGAAACATTATAGTTTAAGTTGTGTATTTCAACTCTGAATCAGTAATATAAGTTTCTTACGTTATCAAGACAAATAACGAAGATCTTCAAAATACGTGTTAAAAAAATACAAAAGTAGAATGTTATACTTATATTGCGACGGATTGAGTACAAGTGATCTCATCATCTAATGATAGTGTAGTGTAAATCATCAACATGTCTTTTTTTAAAAAAAAATTTATTTATCAAAAAATCATCCTAAATTTAGAAATTATCATTTGGTCTTATTTAGTTTGATTTTTAGGAATGATGTGTTGTCTTTTGTTATTAAATGTCATGAAATTGAGTTCATTTTTTTTTTGTAGATGATTAATTGATAAATAAGATTATGGAAAATGATCAAATGATAAATATTTTAAGTTTTGATCACTAATAGATAATTTTCCCTAGAATGTATAATAATAACAACATGCAACTCAGTTCGATCATAAACAATCGGGAGAAAAAAACAATGCATAAGTCTTCCTTAATACGCTTCATGTCTAACATTTTTGCAATATTAATTATATCCATGTAAATTTAGATTTATCCTATTTGTTTAAAATAATTACCCAGGGATACTTCATAACAAAATAAATATACAGTAAATACCTCGCACTTTTTTTTCCCATGGAAATACCCCATGTATTTTTTTTTATGTTTTTTTAATCGAATTTGCATTTGCTCTTTAAAAGATTGCATGAATTTTTTTTATTTTTTAAATTCTAAATATATCTTATCTAATCAACCCACAATCAGATCGCATCAATTTAACTTCTTCTTAAATATATCACCTAGGTCGACATCTGCCCAATTCGTTATCGTATTCATCTGGTCGTCCTACACTCAAAAATCTCACCACCTCTTTGCCAACTCACTCATGTCAACATCCCTTTTTATTTTCTCACAACCACACGATTTTGTTTATAAATAACATCGTAGTTCGAATTGTGGTTCGAATCGAAACTCGCATGGATGAGAATTTAAGGCATTGATGGATGAAATTAGGGGTTTTAAGAATCGAAGAGGTATATCCGCCATTGACGGAATGTTGTTGCTTGGATTTTGGGAATGGTGTGATTAGGGTTATGGGTTAGGGGTAAGGTAAAGGTGATGCCGGGTGGTGTTGACGACAAGAGCGTAATAATGCAGATGTAGATGGTGATGTGTACGGGTAATGATTTGGTGACAATCAATTTGTCTTGTTCAAATGTTACTAATAATGACAACTAGGATCTAACGATGGATGTACGGATGTCGTTGATCGTGGCAATGACGAAGTTTGGTGGCCATTCTGATTTTGTTAGTGACGGCGACAATGACGTAATGGCAAACATATTGATACCGCGAATGTAAGGTTGACCACAACGATCACGTACTAACGATCGTTAATGATTTTCGGCTAAGGTCCACCACAACGATCACTTACCAATCACACTTAATTATTAGAATATGATGTATAAATCTTGTGATATGAAAATATTAAAATAAATATTAATGAAAAAGCTAAGATAATTATTGAAAAAAAAATCCTAGATATTTCTGTGATACGTATGAAAAATCTTCCTTTCGTTTTTTTTATTTCTAACCCTATTAAAGTTTCTAAATAATTCGGATAACCAAAATGACAAAAAAAAAATCACACAGGTGCACCCGCACATTCGCAGACACTAAATTGTGGTGAGGACAGTGGTGCACAACACCACTCGCAGCCATGTCTCCACTCCTCTCAATCATCAACCCTCTCGAAATCTTAACTCTCCACCCACATCACCGCACTCTCCCCAATCACACCCACCATTTCCCCCCGGAAATCACACCATTTCCACCTCACTAACCCTAACCCCCAGTTCAATCCCAATCCCTCAGATTCCGATTCGTCTGATTCAATCAAACTTCTCGTTGATTTCAAGTCCGAATACAATCACATTAGGGTTTTAGAAATACCCAGAAGCGAATCTCACCCTCTCAGGGGCTCAAGGCTTCTCCTCCTGGACTCACCTGGTAACATACACAGTATAGATTGTAGGGATAGGATCCTCACCGGGTTCTATTTCGATGTTTTCGCGACGATTGGGGCAATTTCGGGAACTGGGTCGGTGGCGATTTTGGATTTCGGAGCGGGGTCTGCGGCAAAATCGATCCTTGAGTTGTACCCTGATGTGGTTGTTCATGGTTGGGAGATCGACGGGGATGTGATCGATGTGGGAAGGGAGTTTTTCGAGCTTTCGAGGATCGAGAGGGAGTATGAGGGTCGGGTTTTCGTTCATGTAGGGGACGCGTTGAGGGCGGGGGCGGGGAGGGTAGAAGGCGGGTTTTCGGGGGTAGGTTGTTTCCTGAGCTTCAGGATTGTGTTACTTGGGAGAAGGTGAAGGGGATGTTGAGGGATGGTGGGAGGGTTATGGTCAATGTAGGTGGGAGTTGTGTCGAGGCGGAGGAGTCGGGGATTGATGGGAAGCGTTTGATGGAGGAAACTTTGAGGGCAGTGTCGAAGGCGTTTGGTGATGAGATTTATGTTTTGAGACTTGGCAATGGGAAAGATGATAGTTCCATTGCTTTTACGGGTAACTTGCCAGATCCTGATGCTTGGAAGGAGGCATTGTATCCGCCTCTTGGAGGATATGTTCATATGTGGAAACCTTTTAAGGGGTGATCTTGTAGGTTCCGTCGGTCATTGTATCGACTATTTGTATATGTATGCATCATATTGTGCTGATAATAGCTGAAGTTTTGGTCGCAATGTCACATACATTGTCTGCTTTAATGAACGGTTAATACTAACTTGGTTTCTCTCATGCTGTCTCAATTGCATTCACTGCACAAAGGAAGATGAAAATATTGTTAGGTTAGGGGCTCGCCGCTTTTGATGCGACCTTAATGAGTTGTAAAAGGAAAATGAGGTAAGAATGGGGGAAAAGAAAATACTTGGCACTGCATCGAAGACTATATCAATCGAGGACAATATCCAATGCCTGGCAAATGGATAAAGAGTTCTTGAGCAGATGAAGTTGATCATCATCATCATGATGTCCATTGGAGAGCCAGTGCAGGTACTCTCCATAATTTTGTTTTGGATGATCAGATAATCTATGCATTTGTGCAACTTCATTTGCAATATGATGCTTCTACACATGATTCTTATTTGATATTTCAGGTATCTGTTCGTCTTGTTTAAGCTTCTGGACTCTGGTAGACTGGTAGTATTTTGCCATTTCTTTGTCCTTATCCATTGCAGTTTCATCCAAGTGAAGTCCTGCTTGTGGTTTTATTCGAGCAAATAGTGTTGCTCTTGGTTTCATCCGAGTTGATAGAATTTTTCTATTTCTTTGGTCTCATTTGAACATATTGTCCTGCTTTATCTACTTGACATGTATGTTCATCAGGATCTGACATCTAACCAGAAGCTAAATGCTCCAGGTATTTGGATAACTTGGATTACCACCAGTATTACAAATGCTGGCAAGCCTTAGTCAAGTCATTGTATTCATTAAGATTTGAACTTTAGTCTTTTCCATAACTACGTGCTTTTGACTAGTGTAGCTTGTGTGATAATGGTTGGGTTTGTCCTTTTCTACCCTTATTGGTCTACTAATGACTTAGCCCCCTTGTCGAATCCGTTTTGTCGAACTTTCATGCTAATGCTACCTCGTATACTATCTGTTTCTTCAAGTCTTAACTGGTGTAAAAGTTGACTCTTCTCTGTTTTTTGTGCAAAAGTCCCAGGGGAGAAATCGGAAGTGATGTTCAAGTATGGAACTGGTTTGAGAAAGTTGATCCCAGGCAGCAGACATGGCATGCAAAAGAGTGAAGAATAGAGTCCATGTAGGTGCAGAGGTAATGAATTTAGGACGCAGACACCTTAGGGCATCACCTTCTTGGCTGCAGTCGCCAAGAGCGAACCAGTAAACAAGCCCAAGGACTGTTTGCACCGGTGCCTGGAGACACACCTTAGTAATAATTTTGCCCTGATTCAGTCAGTCTCCTGGGTGGAAAGATCGCAATGTGTCATGTTTGTTTCCACCATTCTTCAGTATTGGTAATGAGTCGTCAGCTTTGTATCTTGAAGAAAGTGAGGGG